>JASAMZ010012883.1:0-55979 GCA_030248115.1 Linhomoeus sp. GSCO2_2 | reverse complement strand
TGGAATTGCCCGGGATTAGTCTTTTGAGTTTTTCTAGTACATTCGACACACACTTTTCTGTGCTGTTGATGCATGGCAACATTGGGACTAGACTAGGTCGAGTCGTTTGGGTTACTGCAACTCGCGAAAGTTGAGCTTTTCAGTTTCGAAACCTCTTATCAACATTACCAATGAGTCGAGACTCGTGACCTATCCATTGAGCCAGCAAGACCGCCTTTCTACGACTTTCCAACGTCGATATCCGAGAGCGTGACGTACGCACGCACGGACGGACGGACGGACGCACGCACGCCAAGCTCTTGTAGGGTGTCGCCCGGCTGAGGCCGGGCGAAAAAAGCGGTCACATAAACAATTCTTCTCTTACTAACGATGTTGTTGTAGGTGGCGGTGCGCAAGGAAAATACCCTGCATCCTTCGGAAAAGCACAGCGTGATATAGGGCCAATTGTATCCAGCAATATGGTTCTTGCCTCCAGCAATATGGAACCTTGCGCCCAATTCGTACTTGCGTTCGGACAGGCCACGACCACCGTTGCACTTCCATTTCGAAAGCGGTGGCTCGTACGCAGCAACCAGAGCCGCTAGAAGGGCGAGTTGCCACAGCATCCTACAGTGACTGCTGCTTGCTTGGGTGTGTATTTGGTTGCTAATGCCGCCATACTAGTGAAAACGGCATTGCTTTTGTGGTAAGCAGACCGAACGAAGCTACTCCCAATGCTTGCCAAGATGGCAGTTAACAACTCTATTCTAAAAAGCGGAGTAGTTCTGAGCGTTGTATTTCTACTGAGATTGTAGCAAGGCCCTTTTCGATTGCGTATGAACGATACAAACTTCTGACGCGTTTGGCTACTGTAGCCATCTATTTCAACGCTTGAAAGTTTTTTGTCGGGTTTGTGCTCAGGATTTCAAGCGCTTCATTTGATTTGCGATTTGACAAGGTAATATAAATTTTTTTGCGACACTGTAGCGCGCGATATTGAGCCAAGCATGACGCTATGCAAGAGCCTTAGCCTCAACATTGTCCAAGCCAAAAGTGTCGAACCAAAGCAGAAGCCATAGCTTAAGCAAAGGAGGTCTTGAAAGAAGATGGCTTTCTCGCTGATCAGCGATAAAATCCTGTACATAATGCACAAGAAATCGGTTTTCACTAAAATGCCGGCTTTCGCTGTCACGAATTGATTAATCTGACCGAGCGAACAGACGACGACAGTTTCATATGGTTCTTTGGCCGCCTACAGTTTTCACAGCTCAAACTGACCTGATTATCATGCGCTATTCAGGTGTGCTGTTTCAAAGGCGGCCCAATTGTCTATTCACAAAGACAACGCGCATACGCATTTAAAACAAGTTTGTGCTAAAAACGTTGCTATTACCGGTATATCGTCGGCACCAGTATGCCCACAACTACCTTTAACATTATGGCACTTCATAGCACAACTAGCCATTCCTTCCCGTTGCAGAAGAATTCCTGAGATCTGAATACCATGGAATGTAGTCGTCAATGGCCGTAATGTCCTGTTGCATGATCTGTCCTGTTCAAGGTCTGTCCGTTGCAATGTCTGTCCCGTTGTGAGCCAACGGCGCTGGTCGCCTCGCACGCGCGCCGCAACGTCCGCCCTGTTCATTGTCAAGGTCTGACCTGTTGCAAGATTTGCCCTGTTGAAGGGTCTGTCCTATTGCAGGGTTTGTCCTGTTGCAAGGCCTGTCCTATTGCAAGGCCTGTCCTGTTGCCAGGTCTCTCCTGTTACAAGGTCTCTCCTGTTGAAAGATCTGTCCTGTTGAAGAATCTGTCCTGTTGCGACCCAACGGTTCTGTTCGCCTCGCGCGACCATCCTGTTGCCACGTCTGTCCTGTTGCAAGATCTGTCCTGTTGCAGGGTCTGTCCTGTTGCAAGATCTGTTCTGTTGCAAGGTCTGTCCTGTTGCAAGATCTGTCCTGTTGCACTTTCTGTCCTGTTGCAAGATCTGTCCTGTTGCAAGGTCTGTCCTGTTGCAAAATCTGTCCTGTTGCAAGGTCTGTCCTGTTGCAAAATCTGTCCTGTTGCAAAATCTGTCCTGTTGCAAGATTTGTCCTGTTGCAAGATTTGTCCTGTTGCAAAATCTGTCCTGTTGCAAGGTCTGTCCTGTTGCACGATCTGTCCTGTTGCAAGATGTGTCCTGTTGCAAGATCTGTCCTGTTGCAAGATTTGCCCTGTTGTAAGATCTGTCCTGTTGCAAGATCTGTCCTGTTGCAGGGTCTGTCCTGTTGCAAGATCTGTCCTGTTGCAGGGTCTGTCCTGTTGTAAGATCTGTCCTGTTGCAAGATGTGTCCTGTTGCACGATCTGTCCTGTTGCAAGAGCTGTCCTGTTGCAAGATTTGCCCTGTTGTAAGATCTGTCCTGTTGCAAGATCTGTCCTGTTGCAGGGTCTGTCCTGTTGCAAGATCTGTCCTGTTGCAAGATCTGTCCTGTTGCAAGATCTGTCCTGTTGCACGATCTGTCCTGTTGCAAGATCTGTCCTGTTGCAAGGTCTGTCCTGTTGCAAAATCTGTCCTGTTGCAAGGTCTGTCCTGTTGCAAAATCTGTCCTGTTGCAAGATCTGTCCTGCTGCAAGATTTGCCCTGTTGCAAGATTTGCACTGTTGCAAGATTTGTACTGTTGCAAAATCTGTCCTGTTGCAAAATCTGTCCTGTTGCAAGGTCTCTGCTATTGCAAGATGTGTCCTGTTGCAAAATCTGTCCTGTTGCAGAAGGTCTGTTGCGAGCCAATGGCGCTGGTCGCCTCGCGCGAGCATCCTGTTGCAACGTCTGTACTGTTGCAACATTGTCCTGTTGCAGAAAGTCTGTCCTGTTGCAAGATGTGTCCTGTTGCACGATCTGTCCTGTTGCAAGAGCTGTCCTGTTGCAAGATTTGCCCTGTTGTAAGATCTGTCCTGTTGCAAGATCTATCCTGTTGCAGGGTCTGTCCTGTTGCAAGATCTGTCCTGTTGCAAGATCTGTCCTGTTGCAAGATCTGTCCTGTTGCACGATCTGTCCTGTTGCAAGATCTGTCCTGTTGCAAGGTCTGTCCTGTTGCAAAATCTGTCCTGTTGCAAGGTCTGTCCTGTTGCAAAATCTGTCCTGTTGCAAAATCTGTCCTGTTGCAAGATTTGCCCTGTTGCAAGATTTGTCCTGTTGCAAAGTCTTTCCTGTTGCAAGATTTGTCCTGTTGCAAGATCTGTCCTGCTGCAAGATTTGCCCTGTTGCAAGATTTGCACTGTTGCAAGATTTGTACTGTTGCAAAATCTGTCCTGTTGCAAAATCTGTCCTGTTGCAAGGTCTCTGCTATTGCAAGATGTGTCCTGTTGCAAAATCTGTCCTGTTGCAGAAGGTCTGTTGCGAGCCAATGGCGCTGGTCGCCTCGCGCGAGCATCCTGTTGCAACGTCTGTACTGTTGCAACATTGTCCTGTTGCAGAAAGTCTGTCCTGTTGCAAGCCAACAGCGTTGACTGCCTCGAGAACGCACCGTACAAAGCGCAGCGCAAAAAAATGATAGAAAGCGGACAGATTTTCCGGTTGCAAGATCTGTCCTGTTGCAAGATTTGTCCTGTTGCAAAATCTGTCCTGTTGCAAAGGTTTGTCCTGTTGCAAGCCAATGGCGCTGACTGCCTCGCGAACGCGCCGTACAAAGCGGCGCGCAAAACAAATGCTAGAGAGCGGGCCGATTGTCCTGTTGCAAGATCTGTCCTGTTGCAAGCGAAATAGTAGCTGAAGCGCCTTGAATTGCCTGCGCGAGCATTGTCGTACTGTTCGGCTCTGTTGAATTGCACATTGCAAGGTTCTCTGCTGTACTGCGCACTGCCGCACTGTTCGCTTTTGCAAGGCTCTGCTACCGTGCATTGCCGTACTGTTCAGGCAAAGCCTGCGTTGAAGGCAGGCAGCAACAGGCGACGCTGGCCGTGCAGCGATTGATTCTCTGCGGCCGATCGATCGAAGCGAGCGAGCTTCTCTGCGGGACGCCGCTGGCGTCCTGCTGGCTTCCTAGCGCGCGCGTGCTGAAGCGTCGCGTGGCGAAGTGCTAGCGAGGCAAGCGCATGCTGAAGCGTCGCGTGGCGAAGTGCTAGGGAGGCAAGCGTGGACGGACAGACACTACACCTAGCTAGCTTAGTAATGTAGATCATAGCACAATACAAAACAGGTTACCGTAAATCCGACACTACGCGCCCCTCCAATAAGCTCCCTGGGCGCCAATTATTTCAACCTACCTCTAGGAGGTGCGCTTATTGGTGCGACCTGGTCGCATATTGAAGGTCTTACGGTTATCCAGCAAAGGCTCCAGCAAACTTACGGTAACACGGCAGCGGTACCATTGCGGTCAGCCCACACAGTCTGAGCCTCATGCAGCAGTAGTCCATGTCTCGAACGCATTTGGGTGCCACCCCCATCACATGGTGGCCAATAGAAACTTAAACTAGTTTCAGCTTCAGTCTAGTTTCAGTTTCAGTTTCTGTTACAATCAGTTAACTGAAGCTGAAACTGAATCGAAACTGGCACAGGCTCCATAACTGAAACTGAAACTCACAGCTTAAATAGTTTCAGTTCTTTGAACTTTAAATTTGACCACACTTCGGCGGATTTTCGCAAAATTCTTGCCAATTTTTTTAGCATATGTAGACGAGTTGTTCATATTTCGGTCCAAAGATGCCATCTCAAGTTTAGAGATCGCTTCGTTGTCCACAAAATATCATCCCCAAGGAATTATTAGGGCAATTCGTACTGACTTTCTGAACCTTATAATTGAAACTCAGTTTCAGTTACTGAAACTGGAACTCGAGAGGTGGCATAACTGATACTGAAACTGAAACTCAGCCAGCACCACAATTTTAACTGAAACTGAAACAGAAACTAAAATGAGTTTCTATTGGTCACCCTGCCCCATCAGCAGTCTGCAGCTGTGACACTCTGGACAGTTCATGGCCGCTTCTGTCTTCAGAGTGCGCGTTGGGGCGGAGGGGAAGGGGCATTGATCTGGCCTGGCCCTCTGAGAAAGGGTGAGGGAGGAGAGGAGCTTTAGTGGTGGTGGCTGTGGTGGGGGGACTCGGAGGGGGATCCTGAGTGGATCAAGATTTCTATTTGGCTTCACACAATCATTGGCTATATTGAGTGGGAGTCAGCAAAGTGCTCTCCTCTACTCACATTGTGGTAAACCCGGTTCACATCACAATTGTAGCAATATGGCTGACAGCAGGAAGCGGCGCAGAACACCGCCTGAGGGCATTTTCTCTTGTAGCGCTGGCCTGGCACGGGTTTCGTGCGCACATGACTGCCATGTTACGCCCGTCCTCTAAATTGACAATCGAAAATTGACAGAATTCAGCTACTGTATTGCGATAGCAAATTCGTCCTTGCGGAAGGGACACCACCCACCCATCAGCCATCACTGACGCAACTTTCGCAAAGGCATTTGGCCTGCTGGTCTACGATGCGGCAGCCCTGACAGGCGTTGCATTGAAACGGCAGCGTCGACAGGTCAAACACCTGGCAGTCGGGGTAGTCGGCGATTAGGACTGAGTGAGAGAAGGGCAACTCCAGAAAGATGGAGACTTGTGTGACAGCCAGGGGTGCCCACTGCCCATAGAAACAGAAAATCTTATGAGAATACGAAAGAGTACGTCGTGAGCTTTCGAATGACGTGCCGAGTGTTGCTCTACGCGATACGAACGCAGTACAAATCAGCGTACGGACAACTATACGTCGTTGGCACTTACATGGCCGAAACGAAAAGCTGGGGCCGCTTCTCGTTTCAGATGAGTGAATGGCGACTATTGCAACGCCAACAGCAGAGAAGCTTTCATGGCTGCAATACGGCAAAGAATGAATTTTGTAGCAGCCGAGGTTCTTTAGACCCTTTCTTTGACGCATTCGTTTCACTGGAGTTTCGACCAGCTTTCGAAACCACCATGGGACTCTCTGCTGTACATGTACCCATACCAGTAGAGTGCAAATCTGTTAGCGGATGCAAATGGGTCGTCTTCCGCGTGCTAATCCCGAGCATGCGCTGATCGATTCGTTGGACGGACGATTCGCGCTTATTTGATCGTGGCTTTTA
This sequence comes from Linhomoeus sp. GSCO2_2, assembly GCA_030248115.1. Classification (NCBI taxonomy): domain Eukaryota; kingdom Metazoa; phylum Nematoda; class Chromadorea; order Monhysterida; family Linhomoeidae; genus Linhomoeus; species Linhomoeus sp. GSCO2_2. The sequence continues at coordinate 49,916 of JASAMZ010012883.1, read as the reverse complement.
CTGGTCAACCCCATTCGCGTCGCGTTTGGATTACGGTACTTTGTACTGTGTCGGTTTGGTCCAGGAAGAAACTCTGAACTCTGAACTGAACTTTGATTCTAGGGACGTGACTGCTGATTTGCTTCCGCCTAACTTGGAAACATTTGTATGCATGCAGGCCGAACTTCGAAATCTTCTGCGCACGCTGTTTGACTACTGTTCTTCCCTGCAGGCACTCCACCCTTCCTAAGAGTCTTTTCCCCAGTAAAGTCGAAGGCGCCGCGTAGAACACGAAGGTCGGTCGACACTCAGAACAAGAACAGTTGACTGATTGATCCACTCATTATGCACTACACATGGGTGCATAGGCGCCTTGCCTCCTACATATATGTCGTAGCTGGAAGTGCAATCCAGACGTAAGTGCAATTTTCGCTGGAAAACGGCCGATTGCACTTACATCGGTTGGAAGTGCAATCGCGCAGCGCGCGGCGTCCCCCCGCCTCCCGCCGCTTGTGTGGTGGACGCTAAAGCCCCCCCCCCCCCCGCGTTCGGCCGACCACCCGACACCCCCCGCCCCCCCCCCCCCCCCCCCCCTAGCCAGCGTTGCCCTCAAAGAAAGAAGCCGCTGATCATCGCATCACATCATCTGTCGAGTCAGCACGCACTGTCCATTGAGACGTTGCAGTGTTAGAGTCTTTGCCGGTTGCTTGTCACTTGCCTATGACATTCACTGTGCTAAACTGAACGGCAAACGGTCACTATGCCTAAGTCTCGTGTGCCAGCTAACGAGGAGGAATGCTTGTTGTGGAAGCAGGTGTTTAGGTTCTCGCGGTCATGTCGACGGTACTGACCCGTCATGGTGTTACCGCCTGCGGCAAAATTCACACGCCATTCCTGCGAGAACAACTTTGCAAAGTGAAAGGAAAAGAGGCCGCCTTTAATGTACCCGACAAAAGTATCACCATAGTGCAGGCCACGAGAGCTGAGACATCGTACGCCGCGAATAGTGCAGTGGGCAAAGTCTCTTTGTGCAAATGTCGCACGAAATGCGCTGATGAGGTTTTGTAGCGGCTCACTCCTATTGCTGATCTGTTGTGATTGTTATTCATGAGAGACTAGACTGACAGTGTAATGGGCGAGATTTCACACCTGTGGTTGCACCCATTCCTGAGAATGCACATGAGATGGCGGGAAGGGGGGGGGGGGGGGGTGGGCTCCGGTGGTCGGCGCAAGTGCAATCGGCCGTTTTCCAGCGAAAATTGCACTTACGTCTGGATTGCACTTCCAGCTACGACATATACACTCCCACAGCAGGTTTACAGTTAGACTCTCGTGTAGGTGAGAAGCCTATAGGACAGACTACTGTATCTGCTGTCATCAGTTTGCGCAGTCTTTGTAATTGGTCCGAAGACAACGACGACAATCAGTGTGTTCGTCTCACCACGTGCCAAGGGGTATACAAACAATCGCACGTGGCGGAAACGCATTAACCGGCATTCTCTAGCGACTGTGAAGACAAATGCAGAATCTGCGTGTCGTCTAGTCTACATAGCTTCTACACATTGGCTCGCGCAAACCGCCTGTCGAACTTATGATCGCTAAATACTTGGCGACCTACAATGTGGTGACCAAAATGTTTCTCTCTACGAGCATCGAACACGCCTACTTTTCAATCTAATGCGACCACAATTATTTTCCAGTGTAGTCCAGGACGCATTGAGCTCTCTGACAATACTTCGGATCGCCAGACTTGACTAGTTCCACTAAGGTCTCTGTGGCTGATGTCGGAAGTAGCTTGGCTCCAACTTCTTCTGGACAGAATTCACAGAGCAGCTCGCCCAAGACAATGGAAGCAAGACCAGCGATTTGGCCATTGGAAGAGTCCAGAAAGCTCAGCAACCAGGCAAGGACCCATGAAATGTGTCTTTTCGTCGTGTCGGAAGAGTAAATTTCACAAATGGTTTCAAAGAATGAGTCGAGCTCATATTTCCGAAGCGCAATCTCTCTGTCTTCACGTGTGACTTCGCTTGTCAGAACGCCAAAAGCAGCCACACCGCTGGCTGCCGTGAGAGCGTCGCTGGAGCTGCAGAGGTCTTCCAGTGACGCCAGAATACCGCTCTCGCAGAGTTGCTGCTTCTCTGTGGAGACGAGCCCCTCAGCTAAGACAATAATGGCAAATGCCGTACTGGCTGCTTGTGCAGGTTCGCGCAGCAATTTCGCCACGGATTTCAGAACGCTTTCATTGTTGACGAGCCTTTGCTTCTCAGCAGGGGTCCCTTGACTGGCCAATAAACACAGCGCCACTGCAGCATCTCCTGCGCTGACGCCCTTAACGATTTCGCCCGACTTGATCACTTCTCCAAGCAGTTGACTGACTTCGGATTCAATTGCGCTTGGCATGCCATTGGGTGGAAGGCCAATGGCGAACATGGCACAGACCAACGCAGCGCGTGCCTTTTGGCTTTTATGTGCGGATTGGGAGGACAACATATCGTAGAGTGGTTCCAGGCGATTGCTCTGGACTACCTGGGTCTTCTGGTATAGACTGGAGCATTCCGCCAAGTTGACCAATGAGAGAACGACATTCTGGTCGGTGTCATGCTTACCAACGAGTTTCACCAGTTCATCCAAAATTCCACCATCGATCAGACACTGAGTTTGTTGTGATGTCGCATTCCTGGATAAGCCATGAACAGCCCAACTGGCGCATTCGGCACAGTACCTCGAAGTATTCAGAAGCGTCTTGAGAATGCCCAATACAGCGACGTCCAGACATGGCCACTTGTGTTTAGACGAAGCTCTGCTTGTGAGATGACCAAGACATTCTGCTGCGGACCATCTTTCTTCGAGACCTTTGCAGAACAGTAACCTGACAGTTGCCTCAACCACCCTTGTTCCAACCACAACCTCCTTCTGATCCTTCAGTGAGTTGTCAGCTAGCACTCCCAATGCGTATGCCGCTGTAGTTCGCTCATCCCTCTCTCCGGTTGCCATCATATTATGCAGCTCGCCCAGTGCAGACGAAATGATCTTCTGCTTTTGTTCACAGGAAGCCCTGTGTGCTAGCCAGCCAATGGCTGCAGCAGCATTTTCGCCAGCGTTTGGCAGGTCGGAGTACAGCATCTTCACCAATGCGTCTAGGCCTGTGCCACCTGACACATGCCACGGGTGGTGCATCAAGCACCGCTGCGCCTTCTCGTTCTCTACAGGCCCTGCTGATGTCTGCTCTTCATCAACAGCGGTTGGCAGCTTCGGGTAGGAGGACACTGATGGGTGGGGTGCTTCTAAAATACCACCACTCAGAACGACTTCTTTGTGCTCTTTGGCTCCAGCTACGGTTAAGTTGCCCAAGGCGAATGTTATCTGTGTTGCAGAGAGCCAATCAGCTGAGAATAACTGATTGATCAAATGACGAATGGTGTTTCTATCCAGAATTCGAAGCTTTTGTTTGTACGCCGCCCCTGTCATTAAGTCGTCGATTGCGCTCGATGCTTCGACGACAACTCCCATGTCATCGGATTCAACCACAAGTCGATTCAATGCGGGCTCTGCGCAATCTACGATGTGATTCTTCTGCTCGAATGTAGCATCTCGAGCCAACAGTCCAATCGCAAGTGCAGCTCTTTTAGCTGCTGGTGGGAAGTGCGAAGACAAAAGTGCAGTAATATTCTCCAACGCACCGCTGTCAATGATTCGCTGTCTTTGTTGCATTCCCAAGGTGCCCAATCTTCCAATAGTTATCGCCGCGAGTCCTGCTTCTTGACAGTCGCTCGATTCTAACACATTCGCTATTTTGTAGAGTGCTCTGTTCTGCAGTACGGCTGCCTTCTCAAACGATGACAACTGTTTGACTTCAAGAAGTGATTTTGCCACTTGTGCAGCAACTTCCATGTCGCTCGATTCCAACAAACGCTCCAACGGCTCAGAAACGTGAGCGGCAAGGCGGCGTCTCTGATCCAGCGTCGCACCACTTGCGAGGTATTCAATGGTCTTTGATGCTACCAAATGGTTTTCTCTCAATGGTGAAACCAGAAGTGTAGCTAGGCCGCGCACCGTTTCACCAGTGATTGTTTCGGCTATTAGATCGTCCGTCCCATGCAGGACCAAATAGCCCAGTGCAGTACAAGCCTTTCCTGCCTCATAAACATCACAACAGCTTAGTCGCTGAATAATTCCACATGTGGCAGTCTTGTCGATGATGGCTCGTTTGCTTTCGTCTGAGGCTGCGAATTTCATCAAAATGCCAACTGCCCCTGCCGCGTTGACTGCAGCTTCCATATCGGCCGAGTTGAGCAACTTGTTCAACGGTGGTGACAGTTGGTTGCTAATTCTGTGTATTTGATCAACCGTCGCGCCCTCTGCAAGTCTCCTAACTGCCGCTGCTGTCGCTTTGGCAGTTTCTGTAAACGGAGAAGACAGGTGGGCCTTCATTGCTTCCAGAGCACCACTTTGGATGACCAGCTCCTTTTGTTGTTCTGCCGCTCGGTGTGCTAGCCATCCAAGAGCTTCGACTGCACTGACAGAGATCTGTAGATCGCTTGACATTGCTCTATCAATCAGCAATTGCATAGTGGCCTCTTCCACAGCAGTGGCTTTCTTATTCTTGGGAAGATCCAACATGAAATCGTCAACTGCGATAGCAGCAGCAACTGTAGCACTGACAGCAAGACTAGCCGTGGACCTGATCAATCGATTTAGCTCTGGCAATGCAAGATCCGCGAAGCCCAACTTCTGCTCCAATGACGACCTGCGGGTCACGCTTCCAATAGCAGCTGCGGCCTTCTCAGCTACCTCGAAGAGTGGTGGCTTCAAAAGGGCAACCATAGCCTCAATTGCACCGCTATTCAGAATAGTTGTCAGTTGTTGTTGAGTGCAACAGTTCGCCAATCCTCCAATGGCCATTGCAGCTTCTCCACCGCGATGGATGCCATCTGAGGACAAAAGGCACGCGAGAGACTGTAGCGACTCTGTTGACATGAGCTGCTCGCTCAACTCGTCTTGTGAGCCATTCGTCAGCTCCCTGATAGCGCTAACCGCGCCATTTACCCCTTCCATGTCGCTCGATTTCAACAAACGTTCCAACGGCTCAGAAACGTGAGCGGCAAGGTGGCGTCTCTGATCCAGCGTCGCACCACTTGCAAGCTTCCCAATAGTCTCTGCTGCCACCAAATGGTTTGTTCTCAACGGCGAAACTAGAAGTGCAGCCAAGCCGTGCACAGCTTCGCCATTGATGGTTTCTGCTATTAGATCGTCCGTCCCATGCAGGACCAAATAGCCCAGTGCAGTACAGGCCTTTCCTGCCTCATAAACATCAGAACAGCTTAGTCGCTGAATAAATCCTCGTGCAGCAGTCTTGTCAACAATGGCTCGCTTGCTTTCGTCTGAGACTGCGAATTGCATCAAAATGCGAAGTGCCTGCGCTGCTTCTACTGCAGCTTCCATATCGGCCGAGTTGAGCAACGTGTTCAACGGTGGTGACAGTTGGTTGCTAATCATGTGTATTTGATCGACCGTCGCGCCATCTGCAAGTCTAGCAACTGTCGCTGCTGTCACTCTAGCAGTTTCTGCCAATGGAGAAGACAGATGACCCTTCATTGCTTCCAGAGCACCACTTTTTATGACCAGCTCCTTTTGCCATTCTGCTGCCTGGTGTGCCAGCCAGCCAATAGCCTCGACGGCACCGACAGAGATCTGTAGATCGCTCGACACTGCTCTCTCAATCAGCAATTGTATAGTGGCCTCTTCCACAGCAGTGACTTTCTTATTCTTGGGGAGATCCGACATGAAATCGTCGACCGCGCCAGCAGCAGCCACTGTAGCACTGACAGCAAGGCTAGCCGTGGACCTGATCAATCGATTTAGCTCTGGTAATGCAATATCCACGAAGCCCAACTTTTGCTCCAATGACGACCTGCGGGTCACGCTTCCAATAGCATCTGCGGCCTTCTCAGCTACCTCGAAGAGTGGCGGCTTCAAAAGGGCAACCATTGCCTCAATTGCACCATTATTAAGAATAGTTGTCAGTTGTTGTTCAGTGCAACAGTTCGCCAATTCTCCAATGGTCATAGCAGCTTCTCCACAGTGATAGATGTCATCTGAGGACAAAAAGCACACGAGGTGTTGGAGCGAATCTGTTGACATGAGTTGCTCCTTGAGCTCGACTTGTGACCCAATCATCAGCTCCCTGATAGCGCCAGCCGCTTCATTTGCCCCTTCAGTTTCGCTACATCCCAGTAGGTGATTCAATTCAAATCCAACGTCTTTGGCAATTGCATATTTCTGAGCCATTGAGGCACCACAAGCAATTCCACAAACGGCGTTCACCGCACACCTAGCTGTCTCTCGTCGTGGTGTTGATAGCAGGGTGGATAGCGCCTTGCAAACATTTGTGTTTAAAACTTCTTGTTTTTGTTTTTCGGTCGCATGCTCCGCCAAGCGACCAATGGCTATGCTAACGATCCCAGCACAGTACAGGTCGGAAGACAGTTTGGCGACGAGTTCTGACAACACAATAGTGTCAATTAATGACTCCTTCTGATCGTTTGTCGACTGTCCCATCAGCATGTTGACCGCATATGACGATTCCATCACCGATTCTGGATCATTAGATATCAACAAATGGTTTAATTTTGAACAGGCACAGCGAATGATCCATTCCTTTTGTTCAAATGTTGCCATAATAGCAAGTCGTCCAATGGCGTCTGCAACTGCTGACGCTGTTTGCACTATTGGTGAGGCAAAGAGATCCACTATGGCTTGCACTGCACCGCTGTTGAAGACCAGTTCTCTCTGTTGTCTAGTGCCGTGCTCCACCAAGAGGGAAACTGCTCTGTTGGCTTGTCCAGCCGCATACAAATCGGGCTCAGACAGGAGGGCGATTAGTCGCGTGACAGTGGCCACATCCAAGATTGACTCTTTTTTCGCCGCGCCTCAGCGCGGCGAGGTGTATATATACGGATGACAATGTCTGTGTGTGTGTCCGTCCGTGGCACCGAAGTAAGATATGTGGTATATGTGGTCAAGTAGAGTCGAGGTCGCTGAGTACGGATCCGATGTCCGTTTGTGTTGCTAATTTCGCATTTTCGAGATATTCGCAATTAAAATTCCAAAATATCGAAAATCGACTTTTTCGCCTGATGAGCTAGAATTGAAATCTCTTCAGAAATGGAAAGGGCGTAGACAGAGGATAATTTGTAACACAAAAGAAATTTTTTGTAAATGTGGAATTTAATAGAAATACGCGATTATTTGTCAAAATTACACAAATTGACAAAAATAGAACGTCATTTATTAACGATTTTGAAATGCAGAAATAGTAAGGCCGTGTGTCAATAAGAATTTGTGACATAGTTTTACAGTTTTCCGTAAATTGCCATTTTGAGATATTTAGAATAAAAATGAAAAAAATGTCAAAATCGACATTTTCGTTTGATGGGCTAGCGGCGAAATTTCTTCGGAAATGGAAAGGGCATAGACAGCGGATAATTTGTAACACAACAGAAATTTTTTGCAAATGTGGAATTTAGTAGAAATATGCGATTATTTGTCAAAAATTCTCCAAATTAACAAAAATAGAACGTCGTTTATTGACGAATGCGAATGCAGAAATGGTAAGGTCGTAAGTCAATAACAATTTGAGACATAGCTTTACAGTTTTAATAAATTGCAATTTCGAGATATTTAGAATTAAATTTACAAAGATGTCGAAAAATCGACATTTACGTCTGATGGGCTAGCAGCGAAATTTCTTCAGAAATGGCAAGCGCAGAGACTGCGGATAATTAGTGGCAGTACAAGAAATTTTTGCGAGTACTAAATTTGACAGAAATGATCAAATCTTGACAGAAATGTCAAGATGTTATAAATCGCCAAAGCTTTGGTTTTCCATGAATGTTAGCGTAGAAGTCGTACGCCAAGGGGAATTCCTGATGAAGAACGACCGGACCACACTGTTGGCAAGTTTTTTGTTGGATGTGACTGTTTCACACGGTAGGAAACATCAGCTAAACGGCGTCGTATCATGCCGATAACATATAGCGAACGCGGCGATATCACTGAGCTTTAGATCAGCTGTACAGACAACCGTATCGTGGGGATAGCTGCACTTGCTATAAAGGTACACGTTCTCAAGACACTTTCTCCAGATGCGGCTAACGATGCGGACAAAGTTCACTATACTGCTCACCAAAATTTGACAGACACAAAGTATAGGTTGAACTTTTTACACACACAGCTTGTTGATGGTCAGTTGATGATTTCATCAGTTGACTGATTGTTGATGCGGCTTCAACAACCACGTCCATTTCGCCTGAGCAGATCAGTTGGTTCAGCTCCATTGGCAAGCGGTCAGACAGCATTTGTCTTTGTTCAAGCGTGGCAGCATTCGCTATCGCTAGCTGTCGAATGGCAATAGCAGCATTTCTGGGAGCGCTCCTTGTTGGTGAAAGTAGAAGGCTTCTCAGAGTTTCGACTGGATTAGTGTGAAGAAACTCCTCGAGCTGGTCTTTCGCCAAATTGGCTGCCACTGTTCCGATGCATGTTGCAGCAGAAGCAGCGACAAGATGGTCGCGAGATGTCAAGGCAGTTATCCATGACTGCACAAGGAGAGGAGGCAGCAGTTTCTGCTTTTCTTCATCGGTTGCTCCTTCAGCCAAAGAGTTGAAAAGCTGCGATGGCCATGACATTGTGGCATCTTGGCCGGAAAGTAATCCTGGAAGTGTCTCATGGAGTGACTTCGACACCGCACGAATGGTTGCTCGCCTTTTTTGGTGGGACATCTTCTTCGCAAGACTTCCTATAGCTAAGGCAGCGTTGTCGGAAACCCGTGAGGTCTTGGAAGCGAGAAGCTGCTGCAACGGCTCTACACAGCCAGCCATTAGCTCAACTTCTTCTGCTGTCGCTTCGTTGGCGAACAGCATGATTGACAACGCTGTACTGCCCTGACCATCTGATGAAAGTAGCTGTATCAGTTTGCTGACTAAGCCTCTCGTGAAAGTGTCCTTCCGTTGCTCCACACTGACCCGTTTAAACAAATTGGACAAGGCAAGCGCTGCCATGCTCGACACACGACAATTTTCGGAGGTAATCAGGACGCCCCTGAGGTTCTTCAGTGAGAGACTCACGAGTTGCTGAAGGTCCAGTGAGTCGATAAGTGCAATGTCATCAATGGCCCAGGCAGCTGCAAAGGCAATGTCAGGATCCTCAGAGAGCAGAAGTTCTCCACAAACAACGCCAAGGCAACTGTCGAGGTCCTGTCGAGCCATCTCTTCGAGTCCACCATTTGCATGGGCAATGATGTGTACCGTTGCGACCATATCTGGGAAGGACTGGTCGAACGGTTTTGCAGCAGAGCGACTTCTACTCATACTCAAGCGACGGAAGGCTTGTAGGAAGCCAATGATGACTTCAAGAGCCGCTGGAGCCAGAGGATCAGACGACAGTCTTAAGAGCGCCATGGCTGATTTCGCAACCGCCTCAAATAAAATTTCATCTCTATTTGGGGCACTCAAAATGGAAGAGAACTCTTCATCAGAGTTCTCTAGAAGATCCTTCCAAGCTGCAATCGTTGGAAGGATTGTGCCAGTCAATCCGTTTGACAGGATCCTCCTTGGGTCCGACGACAGCCTATCTGATAAGCAATCCGCTGCAACAATCACACTTTCCAGCTCTGCCCGATTGCTCGTGTTAACCATGTCCCCAATCATGGAGATGATCCCTCCATTTTCTCGAAGCAGCCTTCTGCTCAGCCTTTCGTTTTGGATGGTCAACAGCTCTGGCAGCACTTCGTGGATGATGAAGAGTCTACCCGATGGGGAGCCTTTGGACCCAACCGCAACCAAATGCCGCAACAGTTCAGCTTCTTCGGCTTGTGACTTTGCCGCCGACTTCATTCCACGGAAGAGGTTGCCCCAGACTGTTGGCCCCAGGCCGATGGTCTCTTCCCCAAGATTGAACAGAGCCATGAATTCTTGAAAGCTTGTGTGCAGAAAACTGTAGCTTGTGGTTGTGGTCGTTCCATCAAAACTTCTCACTCCTTTCAGCAAGCCCATCCTCAGAACAAATTCCAGTTGCTCTGCATCAAAGCACTCGCGTTGGAATGTCCAACGCTTGTTAGGCACTGACAGCGCGCCCATTGCTAGACGAGCGACCTGTTGAACCTCTGGCGACTTCTCCCAGCGCCATCTATGTGGGCCGCGTTCAGGCCTCTCGACAGGTTCCCCTTTGCTGTCGAGATACTTGGAATAGAGGAGCTCCACCATCTCTCCAAACAGGACGTCGGTACTGGCGATACTGAGACTGTTGTGGTAGTACACGTAGCAGACGTAGGCCAAGAGCATTGGGCAGTTGACGTAGTCAAGCTGGTCCTCTCGCAGCATCTTCTTCAGTTGGCTACCTTCGTCAGCCTTCGATTCGAACAGGCCGTCAATGTACTTCTCCATGTAATCCAAGTGGTCTGTCAGCTGCGCCAATTCCACATGAAATGGCGGCCTCCAGTTCCAGACTTCCTTCCTTTCCCTCCTCTTGGCCTCCACTGCTGCAGGCTTGCTGGTGAGAAGAAGTGAGCATCCGAAATCGGCGCTCCCACCTTCGAGAAGGTTTTCGAGGAATCCAAACCGGCTGGCGACTTCGTCGTAGCCGTCGGCGATGGCCAAGACGCGCTTCTTCCTGCAGAGTCGGGCGAAGTTGGCCGAGAGCCAGGCCAGGGCCGACTGGCCAGGGTTGGCGTCGTCGATGTCTCGGTGGAGACTGGGGTATTTGCTCATCGAACTGGTCACGGCGCCAATGAGCGAGTCCGAGCTCTCCGAGTGGCGCAACTGGCAGAAGAGTAGAAGGTCGATGTCGTCGCCGAAGCCTTGTTTAGCCCACAGGTGACAAGCCCTCATGCAAAAGGTTGTCTTGCCAAACCCTGCATGGAAGAAATACATATGGGCGATGCGTGTGGTGTGTGTGCAACGGGTCTTTCGAAACTCCAGGCCCCCCTCCACGGCAAGCTGTGTAAAAGCTACAGTAACGAGGTCATACTTGCACACATGATAGTCTAATGTCCTCACACCTCGGATACAAAAATTCAGCACTCTATCTCAACCCATGCGCAAATGCGGGCGCGAAACCCAAAATCGGTCGCGGTTGCTCTTCCTCCTCCTGGAGGCCATCCCCGTGGAGCAGAAGGGCGCCATCGGCAGAAGCATGATTGACAAGCCAAATTTGACTGCTTGCTACGCAAGACTGGTGCAAGCTACGAAAGTCGTTCTTGCGTCATTTTGAAACTTATTGTGTCCCCTTTCAAATGCTATCGTGCTAGCCGCTAAAGAGCGTCCCACGCGCGAACCGCAGCCGCTTAAAGGAGACGCGGTCGTCAAATTTGACAGATTTTGTGTTTTGCACCCGCATTTGCGCGTGGGTTGAGATAGAGTGCTGAACTTTTGTATTCGAGGTGTGAAGACACTAGACTATCATGCGCGCAAGCATGACCTCGCTAGCTTTTACACAGCGTGCTGTGGAGGGGGGGGGGGGTGGAGTTTCGAAAGACCCGGTACACTCGTGACTCACTGACTAATCCCCCCCCCCCCCCCCCACCAATACACGCACGCACGCACGCACGCACGCACGCACGCACGCACGCACGCACGCACGCACGCACGCACGCACGCACGCACGCACGCACGCACGCACGCACGCACGCACGCACGCACGCACGCACGCACGCACGCACGCACGCACGCACGCACGCACGCACGCACGCACGCACGCACGCACGCACGCACGCACGCACGCACGCACGCACGCACGCACGCACGCACGCACGCACGCACGCACGCACGCACGCACGCACGCACGCACGCACCCAGCATCTAGAAGGGCAGTGTGGCACCAGACGTGTGACTTGCACAACATGTGCGCCTCAAGTAAGAATTTTGTCAGAAGAACGTGGTGTGCAGCGGTGGTTGGGGACGGGGTGGTTAAGGAGAGGGGGGGGGGGTGGTTAAGGGTGGGGGGGGGGGGCAAATTGTACCCCAACTTAGTCATAATAGAAACTGGGACTCATCTTCAAAATGGCCGCAAAGTTGAATTGATCGAAGTTTTGGCAAAGACGAGCAAAACTGATATTTCTCTAACGACAAATCGCCCAGGTTTTGTTGACAGTGAGTTGAGGGGGGTGGGGGGGGGGGGGGAAGAGGGTTATGGGATGTGCACTTGCTTCATCTAACACAACACAATCTACATTACTAAGCGGCCTAAGTCTGTCCGTCTGTTTGTTTGTTTGTTTGTCACTCTGTAAACGCCCTAGCTCTAGACACAGTTGTCGGTTCGCGATGATCTATAGCTTAAACTGACCGTCAGAGCGCGCGGTTTTGCATCTTTGCTTTTAGAACTTTGGCCGATGACTAAATTCCACAATATTTCGCAAATATCGGCTGCGCCAGTACATTCTGAGCACAAAAGGCACCATACGCTATGATTGACATTTGATTTCGCGCCAACCGCAATTTACAGTGTCACCATTCATGACAGAGTTGTCGTTGTGAGACTCCAAAGTGTATTCGCAGGCACTGGCAGGGGCACAGCTTCAAACTGCTTTGGATCTATGTCAAATGACCTTAGATCTATCTGAAATCTCCTACGGGCTAAAGCCAAATGTCTACGGGCTAAACCCAAGCGTCTATTGTGTATTTACAGGCACGGGAGCTGGCGCGAGCTTAAATGTAGGCGCAGGCAGGGGCACATTGTCAAATGGCTTGAGATCTATCTGAACTGTCCTATCTGCTAAACCCAATTGACTATAGGCTAAACCCAAGTGTCAGTTGTGTATTTGCAGGCCTGGGAGCTGATGCGATTCTAAATGTAGGCACTGGCAGGGGCACAGGGTCGAATGGCTTGAGACCTATCTGAAATGCCCTATGGGCTAAACCCAAGCGACTACAGCTAAACACAAGAGTCTACTGTGTAGTTACAGGCATGGGAGCTGGTGTGATCCTAAATACAGGCGCTGGCAGTGGCACAGTGTCAAATGACCAGAGATCTAAGTGCAATGTCCTGCGGTGCGCTGAATTCAATAATTGTGTTATCTCCTTCATGCTATGTAGATTACCCATGGGCTATTGACCATAGAGATTCTCCTACGGGCTAAAGGCTCTAGTCTACATTACTATGCCAGCTAGGTGTTTTGTCCGTCCGTCCGAGTACGCTTGCCTCCCTAGCACTTCGCCACGCGGCGCTTCAGCACGCGCTTGCCTCGCTAGCACTTCGCCACGCGACGCTTCAGCACGCACGCGCTAGGAAGCTAGCAGGACGCCAGCGGCGTCCCGCAGAGAACCTGGCTCGCTTCGATCGATCGGCCGCAGAGAATCAACGCTGCACGGCCAGCGTCGCCTGTTGCTGCCTGCCTTCAACGCAGGCTTTGCCTGAACAGAACGGCAATGCACGGTAGCAGAGCCTTGCAAAAGCGAACAGTGCAGCAGTGCGCGGTACAGCAGAGAACCTTGCAATGTGCAATTGCAACAGAGCCGAACAGTACGACAATACACGCGCAGGCAATTCTAGCTGCGTCAGCGACTATTCCGCTTGCAACAGGACAGATCTTGCAACAGGACAATCGGCCCGCTCTCTAGCATTTGTTTTGCGCGCCGCTTTGTACGGCGCGTTCGCGAGGCAGTCAGCCCATTAGCTTGCAACAGGGCAGACTTTCTGCAACAGGACAAATGTTGCAACAGTACAGACTTTGCAACAGGATGGTCGCACGAGGCGACCAGCGCCATTGGCTCGCAACAGGACAGACCTTCTGCAACATGACAGATTTTGCAACAGGACAAATCTTGCAACAGGACAGATCGTGCAACAGGACAGACCTTGCAACAGGACGGAATTTGCAACAGGACAAATCTTGCAACAGGACAAATCTTGCAACAGGACAGATTTTGCAACAGGACAGATCATGCAACAGGACAGATCTTACAACAGGCCAAATCTTGCAACAGGACAGATCTTGCACCAGGACAGACGTGGCAACAGGATGGTCGCGCCAGGCGACCAGCACCGTTGGGTCGCAACAGGACAAATCTTGCAACAGAACAGACCCTGCAACAGGACAGATCTTGCAACAGGACAGACCCTGCAACAGGACAGATCTTGCAACAGGACAGACCCTGCAACAGGACAGATCCTGCAACTGGACAGATTTTGCAATAGGACAGACCTTGCACTGGACAGACCCTGCAACAGGACAGATCTTGCAACAGGACAGACCCTGCAACAGGACAGATCTTGCAACAGGACAGATCTTGCAACAGGACAGATCTTGCAGCAGGACAGATCTTGCAACAGGACAGACCCTGCAACAGGACGGACCCTGCAACTGGACAGATTTTGCAACAGGACAGGCCTTGCAACTGGGCAGACCCTGCAACAGGACAGATCTTGCAACAGGACAGACCCTGCAACAGGACAGCTCTTGCAGCAGGACAGACCCTGCAACAGGACAGATCCTGCAACTGGACAGATTTTGCAACAGGACAGGACTTGCAACTGGGCAGACCCTGCAACAGGACAGATCTTGCAACAGGACAGACCCTGCAACGTGACAGATCTTGCAACAGGACAGACCCTGCAATAGGGCAGATCCTGTAACTGGACAGATTTTGCAATAGGACAGACCTTGCACTGGACAGACCCTGCAACAGGACAGATCTTGCAACAGGACAGACCCTGCAACTGGACAGATCTTGCAACTGGACAGATCTTGCAACAGGACAGATCTTGCAGCAGGACAGATCTTGCAACAGGACAGACCCTGCAACAGGACAGACCCTGCAACTGGACAGATTTTGCAACAGGACAGGCCTTGCAACTGGGCAGACCCTGCAACAGGACAGCTCTTGCAGCAGGACAGATCTTACAACAGGACAGACCCTGCAACATGACAGACCCTGCAACTGGACAGATTTTGCAACAGGACAGGCCTTGCAACTGGGCAGACCCTGCAACAGGACAGCTCTTGCAACAGGACAAATCTTGCAACAGGACAGATCTTGCAGCAGGACAGATCTTGCAACAGGACAGACCCTGCAACAGGACAGATCTTGCAACTGGACAGATCTTGCAACAGGACAGATCTTGCAGCAGGACAGATCTTGCAACAGGACAGACCCTGCAACAGGACAGACCCTGCCCTGCAACTGGACAGATTTTGCAACAGGACAGGCCTTGCAACTGTGCAGACCCTGCAACAGGACAGATCTTGCAACAGGGCAGGACCTTGACAATGAACAGGACGGACCTTGCAGCGCGCGTGCCAGGCGACCAGCGCCGTTGGCTACCAACAGGACAGCCCTTGCAACGGACAGACCTTGAACAGGACAGATTATGCAACAGGACATTACGGCCATTGACTACTACATTCCATGCTATTCAGATCTCAGGAATTCTTCTGCAACAGGAAGGAACGGCTAGTGTGTCTAAGACTACTGCAGGGCTAAGCCATTCGCCCACCAGCATTTCCTGTGACGAGAAAAAATCTTTCGCTCCGTCGAATGAAGTTAGTTATGAGCTCTTTTGTGCCACGGGCCGTCTTCTCCATACTGCTCGCTTCGATGGTTGGAGTGTCAATGTAGAATTTGTCCATGTCCAAATTCTCCTGCTGATTGAGAGGCCCCAGGCCGTGGATGTTGCAGAAGCAGGACGTGTAGATGCCCCTCGTCCGATCGACAAACTCCTTGAAGAGTTCCTCGAAATCTCCTGGCGAGACTGGGGCGTGTCGGGGTGGTCCCACAGCAGTCGACGACTCAGGAGCGGCAGCGTCAGAGCGACGTTGCTCCATAATCTTGCCGACGGAGGTAAACGACGTCGGAAATGACTTGGGCTTGCCGCCGGCTTCCTTGCACAAATCAAGCAGGCAAGAAGTAGACACTGCCAAATGAAGTGGAAGATCCTTCGTCTCAGCACCTGAAATCAGCCACCGATGAGCCCATGTGATGAACGGCTATGTGACCCTGTAAATCCAATGATTCTTTACCTGCGGTCACCAGCTCGCTTTCCCATCGAACCACTGACATTCGCGCAATGTTCAGCAGGTACGCATTAGTGTTGGGGCTGTCGCGCCAGTCTGAAAAGATGTTGAAAAGCTTCGACTGCTGCTCATTGAGGGCGTCTATCAGCCAAGCCAACCTGTCTCGAACAATCTCCACGTAAGCTCCTTCAGCTCTTGGAGAGTGGACTTTGAGCCCGGCGACTCAAATCTCATCCCAGTGACAATGACCACTCTCAGCAGGTACTCGAAGCCCAGCAGGGCCCTCAGCTTCAACTCCAGCACCTCCGGTTTCACGGCTCCACCGCGCTGGGTGGATATCTTCAGGAGTTGCTTGGTCTTCGCCACAAGCGCCTCTTGGCCCAGATAGGCGCTGAGGCAGGCGCAGGCCTCGGCCAGGAACTTGCTGCCCTTCTCGTTGTAGTAGGCGACGATGGTGGCCGTCAGCCTCTTCCCGTGCGCCTGGATCAGCGTGGCCGAAGGGACCTTGCCCTCGTGAAGGCACTCGCGTTTGAAGGTGACGATCAGCTGTCGGGCCTTCTCCGTCAGCTCCTCGGAGAAGCGCAGTCGACTCGTGTCGTCCTGGCAGTCGTGCAGTTCGGCCTGCATGAGCCGAACCATTCCCTGGTAGTCGTCGAAGGCAACTCTGAAGCTCCTCTCCTTCCTCTTATGTCTCTCCAACAGTCCCATGATCAGTGTGGGAGCGGCGCTCAACAGGGCGGCCACAGCCTCCATGCCCCACTCCTTCTCGGTCTTGTCCCCTCAGCTCAGAGACGCCGCCAGACACCGAATAGCGACTTTCAAAGTTGTTCAGAGTCGCTGTTTCAGCACAGTCGCTGTGGACTATCTCAGGTACCCAGCCGACAGAGGTATCGATACTACGGCACAACGCACGACGACCTTTCGTTTCGAGTGCTCTCTCAGCGCCCAAGTCATCGCCTGCTGACGAAGAACGTGTTGTGGTCCAGACACACTTCGGCGTACCTTAAAGAGTTCTACAGTAGACAGAAATCAACGAGACACAACGGATGGAATAGCGCTCAACGGCACGCAGGTGTGTCGCCTTGTCGTTGAGTTGCTCCTGCCGAAAAGACGCACACGAAGCACAACAAGCTGTTTTAACAAGCTCCGGTATTAAAAAGTTGAGTTTGTATTCTGACTGACTTTGCAAAGAGTTGCGTTCTTTCTGCAGAGAGAGCGAGAGTTCATCGCCCGCACGCTCCGCTTCACGACCCCCCGCTTCGCAAGAGGGTATTGCATAGCAATATTAATTTCGCCCGCGATTTGGCTTAACATCCCTCTTTCAAGCAACGCTTTCAAAAAAAGTGACAAAAACTTGTAAAAGTTTTGGCAAACACTTGGCAGAGCACAAAACAGCGCACTACGAGCAATCAAACCGTTCGCACATCTGCATGTAGCAAACAGCAATCTTAGTGTCAAAATATCGAGAATGGCGTTTTCTGCGGTGCGTCCTTGCGTTATTGAAAAATCCTTGCTGCCGCGTGAAAGAGCACGCCGAGAGCTTTCACCTGACGTGTCGATTGCCACTCTACGACGTAAGACGAGCGAGTTAGAGCCGTTTTGTGCTTTTGCACATTCGAGTTACTGTAACTCGCGAAATTCAAACTTTTGAGTTGCGACCAATGTGAGAGCAAATGATCAGTGAGTCGGGAGCTATCCAAAAAGCTTGAGATCGTCTCTCTACGACGCAAGTTGAGCGCGTTAGAGCGACTTCAGCATCAAAATGCCGAGAATGGCGTTTTCCGCGGTGCGTGTTTGCGTAATTGAAAAAGCTTTTGCAGACGCATGAAAGAAAACGTCGAGAGCTTTCACCCGACGTGTCGCTTGCCACTCTACGACGTAAGACGAGCGAGTTAGAGCCGTTTTGTGCTTTTGCACCTTCGAGTTACTGTAACTCGCGAAATTCAAACTTTTGAGTTGCGACCAATGGGGGAACAAATGATCAGTTAGTTGGGAGCTAAAAAGCTCGAGATCGTCTCTCTACGACGCAAGTTGAGCGCGTTAGAGCGATTTTCGCGTCAAAATGCCGAGAATGGCGTTTCCCGCGGTGCGTGTCTGCGTAATTGAAAAAACTTTTGCAGACGCATGAAAGAACGCGTCGAGAGCTTTCACCCGACGTGTCGCTTGCCACTCTACGACGTAAGACGAGGGAGTTAAAGCCGTTTTGTGCTTTTGCACCTTCGAGTTACTGTAACTCGCGAAATTCAAACTTTTGAGTTGCGACCAATGGGGGAACAAATGATCAGTTAGTTGGGAGCTATCCAAAAAGCTCGAGATCGTCTCTCTACGACGCAAGTTGAGCGTGTTAGAGCGATTTTCGTGTCAAAATGCCGAGAATGGCGTTTCCCGCGGTGCGTGTTTGCGTAATTGAAAAAACTTTTGCAGACGCATGAAAGAACACGTCGAGAGCTTTCACCTGACGTGTCGATTGCCGCTCTACGACGTAACACGAGCGAGCTAGGGCCGTTTTGCGTTTTGACTTTCGGGTTACTGTAGCGCGCGCAATTCAAACTTTTGAATTTCGAAACCTCTTAGCGGAATAATCACTGAGTCGAGACCTATCCGTAGAGCCCAAGATCTCCGCTCTACGGCTTTCCAACGCCGAGATCTGGGAGCGTTACGCACGCATGCACGTACGTACGCACGCACGCACGCACGCCGAGCTCTCGTATAGTCTCGCCCGCCTGAGGGCGGGCGAAAAAAAGTTGAGTTGTTTTATTAACACAGAGTGGTTTGTGAGTGTTTTAAAGTGGAAGAGTAAAAGAGTGGATACTTTTGTAAAGTATTTCGAAGCCTTTCCGATATGACGCGCGCCCGCTCGTAGTCCACTATTCATGCGCTACTTCTGACACGCTCCTTTCTGAGGGGTTCTTGCAGGGCAACATTGGAATCGCCCGGGATTAATTTTTTGAGCAAGACACACGCATTTCTGAGCGGTTGTTGCAAGGCAACATTGGGATCGCCCGGGATTATTTTTTGAGCAAGACACACGCATTTCTGAGCGGTTGTTGCAGGGCAACATTGGGATCGCCCGGGATTAATATTTTTTTGCAAACAAAGTTGTCGTAAGACAAGAGTTTAAAAAAACATAAGTATTTCTTTAGGAATGACCGTTCAACAAATGCCTCAACGTAAGCTTTCAAACGGTCGAACGAATGCCGCTCTACAACGTAAGACGAGCGAGTTAGGGCCGATTTGCTGCTTGAACTTTTGAGTTACTGTAGCTCGCGAAATTCAAACTTTCGAATCTCGACTTCTCTTAACGGAATGATCAGTGTGCCGAAACCTATTCAACAAACTCAAGATCGTCTCTCTACGACAGAAGACGAGCGAGTTAGATAAGTTTTGCGTTTTAAACCTTTGGGTTACTGTAGCTCACCGAAATTCAAACTTTTGAGTTTCGACCAATAGAAGAACAAATGATCAGTGAGTCGAGAGCTATCCAACCAACCCAAGATCGTCTCCGTACGACGCACGCTGAGCGAGTTAGAGCGATTTTTGCGTTAAAAACGCGAGAATGTCGCTTTTCGTGTTGCGTGTTTGCGTAATTAAGAAAATTTGTAATGCCAAACGAAAGAGCACGTCGAGACCGTTTAGTTGACCTATCGCGCGCCGCTCTACGACGTAAGACGAGCGAGTTAGAGCCGTTTTCAGTTTGAACCTTCGGGTTACTGTAGCGCGCGTAATTCAAACTTTTGAATTTCGAAACCTCTTAGCGACATTACCAGTGAGTCGAGACCTATCCATAAAGTCCAAGATCGCCTTCCTACGACTTTCCAACGCTGAGATCTGAGAGCGTAACGCACGCACGCACGCACGAACGAACGCACGCACGCACGTTAAAAGCTCTCGTAGGGGTTCGCCCGGCTGAGGCCGGGCGAAAAAAGACGTGTACGAGAAAACAAGAACGCAAACGATATTGCAGCTGTCGACTGAAAGAAACATTTCCTAGGTTGTTCGTCCCTTGGAGACGTCATTACGCGTGCTTAGTTGTTGTTTTGGCGTGTCCTTAAATGGTCTCTTCCTAGGTTACGTTCACCAAGATAAAGCACTCTAAATGCGGTTTAACGTCGTGAACAACCTCTGACGATTACCACGTCATTCGATGAGGAACCACCTGCGCGCTGAGAACCAATTGTTGATTTGCATTGATGGGACGCCACCTCTGCGCACCTGCTACTTCATTGATCGATTACGGTGAGGTTTGTTCATCGATTGGCGAACAAGTGTTCCCAGTGAACATCAGGTGACATTCACGACGCCAAGTGACGTGAAACAATTGCATCACCTCAATACCGACGGCTTGCCCGGCCGCCTTTGCAGACATCAGCAGTGCGGTAGGTACGAGCGAACTGGGCGGCGGTTCTCCTTCAACTCACGCTCGCTGACGTGCAAAATCTGCGGTGCGTGCGCTCAGCGCCCTTCTCAGCCCGCCCGGTTCGGTTGAGCAATCGATCACTCTTCTTACACAAACAGAAACAGAGTCAGAAGCGAAACGCCGCGTAGGGATTTTTAGTAGGTCTCGACTCGACTCTGAAGCGATGGTCGCAGCGTCCCAAGGCCGTTTTGCGATTACCGTGATCATTCATTGCTTGTTCGGGCTTTCGCCGTTTCTCCAGCTGGCGGCACTGAATCCAATCGCCCGACACATTCAAAACTTCCTCTCGGTGTCCTTCAATGCCACCTACAGACAAGAGTTGAGCTCCGTTGGACTGACCGTCTGCTGGTCGGTCACCTCCACGTCATACTACGTGGGCGCCTTCACTGGTGGGATTGTCTTCGGGAGAATCGCCGACAGAATTGGTAGTCGAACGAACGATCGTGGAGGAATACAATTGTGCAGCAAAACTTCTATAAACTTGTGCAACACTTTCCATCAGGTCGTAGGACGGCACTGCTGTTGGTTGCCAATGCAATCTGCATAACCGCAGCACTTTTGCAATTCTCTGCAGTACTGTTGAACCTGTTTGAGCTTCTGATTCTGGGAAGGTTTCTGTTTGGAGCTGCGGCGGGATTCGCTGGCCTCGTCTACGTGTTCGCCGCCGAGTGCGTCTTCTCACCCAAGACGGTAAGTTGTTTCCATTGGAATTTACATATCACCGCACATTCTCGTTCTTTGGAAGGCTTTTCTCACAAAACACAAACCGAACTTCCAGGGTGGTTTCATCACAACTTTACTGATCATTGTCACTCAACTCGTCGCGGCGGCTGGAGTAACTCTGAACTTCGACTTCCTGCTGGGCAACGAGCGGTGGTGGCCCTACTCCTTTCTGGTGCCCGTCCCACTGGCTGTCGTCCACATGTTGACCTTCTTCTGGCTTCCCGACTCTCCCAAACATCTCTACATCACAAGAGGTCTGGAGAAAGAGGCCATGGAGTCTGCACAATTCTATCTGGTGAACGCCTAGACACGCGGATTGAATGCCATAGCATGTCGAAAACTGCGCGGCCACTGTGCACCGTTTCACTGTCAAAGGGCGCCAAAGTGAATTGGCCGAAGCAGAAGTTGGAATACGACAAGGAGAAGGAGCTGAAGGCATCGGCCGCGTCCAACGACGACTCGCTCGGGCAGATTCTGCGAACTCACCACCTGCGATGGCCCCTCTTCCTCTGCCTCGTGGCCGGTGTGGGCTCCACCGCTGGTGGGATAGGCGTCACCAGCTTCTACTCCACCGATCTTCTACTGCAGTTTGGCCTTGACGAAAGAACCGCCATTCTGCTCACGGTTGTTGTTGTTGTTGTTGTTTTTGGGGGCGACGCGAGGAGGCTATTTGTCATTTGCAGCCCATTTCGCATACCCTTAGTAACACAACCGATGCTGTAAGGAGCTAGTAACGTCCAGAGGCACAGATGAACCTGAGGACGTCCCAGAGGGACAGCTCCCTGATCTCACGGTAGGAGCTTGTTGTGTTCAGTCGACCCTCGACGCTGTCTCCAAGTAATGTGTAAAGCGAAACACTCGCGACAACAGGTGGCGGCCCTTCAACTGCCTGCGGTTCTTCTCTCCATCGCGTTGTCCCTGTCGCACGCCATCGACTACCTGGGAAGGAAGCCCGTCTATCTCTTCGGCCTATCCCTGGGAATAATCGGTACCTCCCTCCTCTTCGTTTCGGGGCAGCTGGCCACCAATTCGGGATCGCTGCGACAAGTCATGCTGGCCGTCAGTCTTCTTCTGGGCAAGCTCTCCTTCGACTTCGGCCCATACATGATCAGCGGAGTTCTGTCGGTCGAGATCGTGCCTCAGTCGAGTCGGGCATTGACCGCCGGCGCCACCACCAGCATTGCGTGGTTCGCCGCCTGCCTCGTGGCGCTCGCCTATCCTCCTGCCTTCAGTCTTGTGGGTTCGTGGGCCGCCCTGCCCCTCACCTGCTTAGGCTTCCTCTCCTTTCTCTTCCTGCTGGCCTTCCTTCCGGAGAGCAACAAGAAAACCGTCGACGAGATCGTTAGAAGATGGAAGGTGGCCACTGCAGACGCAGAGGTGCAAATGAAGACAACAACGGTCAACAAGACGGCTGATTGACATGCTAACAGGAAGGATGGCGCGGGGGTGGTAGGAATAGCGCGTGAGTGCTTGGCGTATGCAGTGATCGTCTCGTCGTCCTTTCATTACCACACAAGAATGGAAGTCACTCAGCGAAGCGTTTCGCAATGAGCACAAGCCTCACAACAGCACCTAGTGTCTAAAACCCTGCAGAGAAACTAAGATACGACAATCACAGGCTTCTTCCGCCACTCTCTGCTCATATGTACTTGGACATTTCCCTGTTCATGGCCGTGTTGATTCTCTTGACGTGTTTGTCCCTGAAGTGGCGCACCACCTCTGGCTTTCGTTTCGAGTGCTCTCTCAGCGCCCAGGCCATCGCCTTCTGGACGAAGAACTCCTTGTGGTCCAGACACACTTCGGCGTATCTCAGGAGTCTGGAGAGAAATCGTCGCGATCAAGATAGCAACAATATTGGATAGGGCATGTCAATGGAAAGGCTAGTAACGAAACCTTTTCTCGTCCGTCTCCCCCTTGAACTTGAGCTGGCAGAGCATGGCGCTACGCTTCACCCAGATGTTCTGGTCGGCGATCCAGTGGTCGATCACCGAGTCGAGCAGCGTCTTGTCCTTCTGCACCAGGTCGCCGACCAGCTTGGTGGCCAGCAGATCGACCGTGTCCCACCACGACTTGGACTCGATCAGCGAGCGCAGGTACGGTAGCGAGGTGAGCAGGCTCTTGTTGGCGAACGCGAGGTCCAACGCCGAGCATTGGAAATCGCGCTCTTTCTTCGCCCAGAGAGCGTCGAGGACGGCGCAGAGCTCTTTCTCCTCTTCGAAGCTGTACTGTCGAAACACTTCTTTCTGGATCTCGCGTCGTTTCGGACTGTAAAGCCCGAAGAACTCGAACTGGTTCTTCATGTACTTGGCTTGCCCGGCAGCGACGGAAGCATTGCGACTGCTGGCGAACTCCTTCTCGAGAGCGGCTACCAGACCAGAATTCAGCTTCCTCTTTGGCGGCATTGTCGCTGAAAGCTTCAACAATAATACTTCGCTTTTCCGTGCGACGCGATGCATGAGTACGCGAGTGCTGCGTTGCGCGAGCGAGCCGACGCCGTTTCCCGCCGCTCCACAGTGTAGACGGCCTTCCTAGGCAGGCACAGTGCCGTATAACTGTCCTTCTTCGAAGTTCTTCGGCTCCGTGTGACAAACGGCAATGCAACGGTCTTTGTGCTAGGTAAGGTAGAGTAGGGGAGGACACATGTACCTATGACGGCCTAGCAGTATGGGGTAGCGTAACAAATGACTCAGTCTACAAACAGGCGGGCGCACTCCAAATTATGGCGCAGCCGTGACGCTACCTGCCGTCACCTTCGCTGTCCGCCCGCCCAAACGGACAGCGGACAGACAGTGTAAAAGGGCTCACCTGAAAGCTCCCAAGCTAGCTACAAAAGCAAACAAAGCTGCAATGAGCTGGCTGTGTTTGACGGAACGATACGCCAAGGAGTTCAGAGTGAGATGTCTTGTGCACCACTTCAAAGACATCGCGTTTCCTCTCTCTGGTGAGAAACCTACAAGACTGGACATAACAAATTCTTTGAAGCCAGAAATTTGCGGGCTGATTTGAGGTTGTTAGCGGAAACTATGGTAATTACGTTAATATTTAGTTGAGCGTAAAACTCCCTCTATCTCCTAGAGAAGACTTCAGAGAACGTTCGTTTATCTGGACTGGATGCGCTTGTGTGCCAAATCTTACCTTCGCTGAATGAAGTCGTCACGTGAAATGGTGCCATCAAACTCCGAAACCGACGACGGCGAGCCCGTCGACATCCCTGCTTCTTCCACAGTGGACGACGTCCGTCCAGGTTAGTGTGACGGCATGCCATGCTTACCACTGCGAAGCACATACAGCGATTTCCGAAACTCCTTCAGCTGGCGGCGTACCATGGAGACTGTTTACGTTGGAGCCTGCAATCTTCGTCTCTTCCATTGGCTCGCGACTGCTGTTCACCGTTGTCCCACTCTTCATCTACTTCAGCCGTTGCGTGCAACTCAACCACAACAGACACAACATGACACACTCAGAGGTTCAGTTATTCAAAGACTACCTACACATGTGTGCCGAAGGCGGACTGTCTGAAAATGCCACGTCTTTGTCGTCAATTCCTGTCAGGCTCAGGTGTAGGTTAGGTACTTTAGGTACTGCATATCGATTATCGGTACCTACACACCTAGTGAGGGGGGGGGGTGCTACATATACTGCCGGAGACATTTACGTCAATGCGAATGGAATATGTATGTTGCTGATATGTATAGTGTTATCTTTGCTGTCATCAAGTCCATCGTCCAAAGATCGTTGCAGGTGATCGACTTCTGTCACAACCTCAGCGGTCACGACGCGGAGGAGGCCGAGTTGCAGCAGGACGTCGCCAGGCTCGTTACCTGGAATATGGTGGGGCCTCTCGCTGTTCATAGTGGGTACACCACCTTCGACTTACGGATGAACATACTTTATTGAGGTGGCCCTCGCCATTCCCACCTTGATCAGCGCCCCCATTCTGGGAAGTTGGGCTGACGGCTCCCTGGGAAGGAAGGGCGCACTGGTCATCGGCAGCTGCGGTCCCATGCTGGCTGGCGCTGTGCTCCTCTTCTGCACGGCCGCCTACCAGAGAATCGACGTCTACCCCTTCATCCTACTGGCGAGCATTCTAGCCGGTCTCACGGGCGATACGACGGTCACCAGGAGCGCCACCAACGCCATGGTCGTCAACTGCGCCAGGGAACAGAGACCGGTCGGACTGCTAATGTGTTGGACTGATGGAGGTGTTTTACGATTGTTTGACAAAGCGGTCATGACTGACTAAGCCATGCGAAGAAGTACATACTTGCGGAAATACACGAAGATGCCATTTTCAGGACGGCTCGATCATCACTTTTCGTCTGGCCGTTGCTGGAGCGTTGGGCTGGTGTGGCGCACTTCTGGGAGTGCTGGCCAGCACCGTGCTATTGCGCAGTAGCGACCCCATGGTGTATTTGAGGGCAAGTGCTGTCGGCTTGGCCACCGCCGCCCTCTCACTTCTCTACATTGTGGTGGTCGTCAGAGAAATAAGGACCACAACAACAACGCAGAGAACGGAATGTGAGAACAGGGAGTTTTACATGCACTGTACAGTAGCTGCAAATAAAGCAGATTGGGGCTACACTAAGATCCTTGTCTCTCAGTTATCGTGGCTGAGAGGGAACCTTTCGGCGATGGACCAAATGGTTGCTTTGACTTGCCGAAGAAGCTGCTGAAGGCCGCAAGCAAACGGGCGCTCGAGTTGTGGACGGCGCTGTCGAAGCGACGCAGAGGCTGGATTCGACTGTGCCTCTTCTTCACCATCGCCGGCGTTCTCGTGGAGGACACCATCACAGGTTCCTTCTTTGCAACTTGCCCTGCATAGGTCTATACGTTACCGAGGACGGGGGAAGGCATGGGGAGAAACCACCGCGCTGAAATACCCTTGTGCGTAATCCCTCCGCCCTTTGAGGGGACTACTACCCGGTTTTGAATGGCCGGTTCGACTAATATCCATAGCAACCGTTTGTGATGATAGTAACTGTGGCGAAGCGCTTTGGAGGCAAAACCCGTCTTCTCAGGCGGCAACGTCCTGATGCTGTTCCTGAAGAAGGAGCCTTTCCGGTGGTCGGACAGCGTCTTCGGAGCCTGGATGTCAGCCGGCATGGCTCTGGCCATGTTGGGTATGGTCTTCTGGCCCCTCGTCTTCCGCCTCTTCGAAGACGACTGCCGCGATGTCCTCTTGATCGTCTTCGGCACCTTCTGGATAGCGGTCTTCTTCCTTCTCCTCTCGTTCACCAGCGCCTCCTGGCAGATATGGGCTTGTCAGTGAGACGGTCAGGTTTCGTGAGTATAACGCTCTTGGCACGTCCATCGACGCTTCAGTGTTGGTCTTCTGGTTCGTGGTCTTCGCCATCAGCCCGGGCTTCAGGGGGCTCATTCCCAAACTCGTGTCCGAGAATGAGACGGGTGAGTCCACTACTGGTATTGCGCGCCTCTCCACGACTTCCACAAATGACCACTGCAGCGCGCGTCTACGTGGTCTTCGGCCTGGTGGAGCACGTAGCGCCCATATTGAGCGGCGTCTTCTTGAACTTCCTCTACGTCAGCAGCGTCCAGTGGTGGCCAGGCTTCACCTTCCTCGTCGTCTCCGGCTGCCAGATTGCCGTCTTCGCCTCCTTCGTGTCAGCGACAATGAGATCGTTCCTTCACTGAGATGTCCATAAGTTGATGATGCCTTTCTTTCAGTGTGGTCTACTTTCTGCTGAAGAAGTCTTTCCAAAACGGAGAGGACGAGGAAGGACTGGTCGAGAACGAAGAGGGTAAAGATGGGGACTGTGAGACATCGCACGTTCGATCTGATCGGCTAGCGTGATTTGATTCGTCTTGCATCACTGGTGTTCTATCGTGGTGATCACGTAAACGGTGACCCGTGACGTCAGCTAGTATTTGTTCCAGAAAATTTCAGACGCGAGACTCAGTAGAGCAAATGACCATCCCACGAGGCAAAGAGCCACAGTTCCTGCGAACTGCGTCAAGTTTATTGGTGCAGCTGGGCGAGGGGCGGTCGGGTTTGCCGTTGCGGCCATCTGACATCTTTCTCTCTGTTTCTGAAGGTAGAATTCAAAAGTCTGTCGGCGAAGATGGAGGAGGAAGCCTGAAGAGTTTTATGAGTCTGTCCGATGACACGCGACAAAGCTACGACGGTAGACTCCCTTTGCACATACTTTGAGAGCGGATTACAGCGCCGCTGAAGAGTGGAGTCAGCGGGTCGCTCTTCCGAAAGACAAATCCGACGTCGACTGCCGGCATGACGTCGTCCAGGGCGGTCAACTCCAGGTCACAGTGGTCTGGAACGACAGTCTGACTAATGCTCGTGAATGGCGTGTCGTTAGCTGAACTGAGTGCCTGGACACGTAACGTACAAGGTTCAACCAGCTTAATTGCTAACCGGAAGTTTTATTCAGTCTATCTACAAAAGAATCCTTCTATATAGTTAAAGAGTACAATTGTCAAAGAATCCAATCACGTACTATCACGTCTACAAAATTCTGTTGGTGGTGGTACTGTACCAACCGGCGATGGCGGTGTAGCAGGAGGACTCGAGGCAAACGGAGACGTAATCTCCTCCAGCGACCCTTGCGTATCTGGCGGTCGCATTGGTCTCAATCGCAAGTGGATTACTGGACAACGATTCTCTGAGACTGCGGAAGAAAGAGAGGTTGGAGGTGGTGAGCAGCTCGTAGAAAAGGCCGCTTCTGTAAGGCAACAGCAGAGTGAGCTCTCCAGACTCCAGCAGATTGACCAGTTCCCCTCCGCTGCGGAATCTCGGCGACTCTGCAGCATTCGCGAATGTAAATTTATTGCTTCACGAATTCTTAGACCCAAGCCGTTGTTACAGTACTTATACTTGCAGACGTTGTTGCGTGAGTCACTTTTTCCTCTTCCACTCCTCCACAGCGTTATGCAAGTTTGGTTATGTAACCCAGCCCAGAATATGCTGCAGAAAGTTTTCCGGTTTTAATACAATGCATAATGATCTACTGTACCTTGTCGGTTACAGCATTCGAGCTTTAAAATCATTCCGAACAGTCCGCAAATTTTGTCAAAAAGAGCTTTATGTACCCAGAAAACGTGTACGGTAAGGTGAGACTGACAGCGCCAAGACTGACGCGCTTGCCTCTAGGCGCTGTTATCATGGTTCCCAAGAGCAGCGTTTGGTATAAGCCCATGTAAATCGTTGCGCCCAAGAGAAACGCAGAAGTAGTCCATTTCGCCACGTTTGACACCTTTGTCGCCGCAGCAATCAATGTATTTGTTTCAAGCACCTTTGAGAGCGCATCGTAGGCTGTTCGGAAGCTGGAAGAGAACACGAACACGCAGGTCGCTGTTGTGTGACGATCTAATTGTAAGCGACAATGTCAACTCTTCAAGACCGCAACCGGGTACATTACCTGAGCGAGCTTCCCGCAAACAACGCGTTCGCAAGGAGCGCAATCAGCGGAACGAAGGCCGCGAGCAGAAGCACCTCCATCAGAAGTTGTCCTCTGAAGACGTTCAGCAACAGCAGCGCCGATTGCAAGACTGACACTCTGGGCTTCGCGGCGACGAAGAGGACTGGACGTCGGTTGGTGGGGAAGGAGAAGTCGAAGTCCCTCCACCTCACCTCGCTGTAGGAGTACGTTCCGGCCACTGTGTCCACCGACCCATCGTGAACCATTCCTGAACAGAGCCAATCTGCCTCACTCGAAAATATGTCCACATTCTCTACGATTTATGTCTTATCGATGTGTTTCGAATTCTGCACGTAGTTGCGCTGAAATGTTTAGGTTGATCTTCAAATCATCAGTAGACTCCGTCAGTAGTCCAAAGTCGATCAATGTGGTCGTAGATAAAGACGTAGGAAGGGCAGAATATCAGTCGCGAAGTGGTTGCCCTGCTGCTGTAGCCGGTGGGTGAAGGGACCCCGCATATATGCGGGTGTCTGGTGTCGCAAGCGATAGGCGTGAAAAGCGGAAAAGTGCTCATGATTGTTACGCCGCTTTTACCTACTTCCCATTTTTGAGCCAATTAGCGTGAATAGTGATTGTGCAATCAGGTCTCACTTCTGTGTTCGATTATGGCTGCTTATGCCAAATATGATGTTGTCAGGAATGGCCGAACACAAAAAAATGCAACTGTGACATCAGCAGCTAGCAAATCACTCGATGTCATTGTCACTTTTGTACGGTTCCAGCTTTTCTTCAAAATGCCATTGCCTCCAACATTTGCCACGACAAATGAACTTCGAGCAGCCTGAACAGTAGTTGGAGCAGTCCTTCCTCTTGTGGTGCACGACACACTCTTTGCGCACTGCTGTGGGCACTCCAACTGGCACGTCATATATGTCCAGATCGAGCTTCACATCGTTGCACTTCTTGTTCTGCTGATTGGCCACGACCGAAAGTGGCTTCCCCTGCACAGATGTCGTTCGCAGGCCACTCAAAGCAGCAAGCCTATTGGCCAATTTCGACTTCAAATGTGCCAGTGATTCATTTGCCGGGATTTCTCTCTCTGACCAGGACCAAAGTGTTGTTGACAGCGACCTGTGGTTGACACACTGTAAAACTGTGGGACCATCGGTGCAGCTAGTAAAGTAGTAACTACTGTAACTATTCGGCCATCGGTGCAGCTAGTAAAGTAGTAACTACTGTAACTGTTCGCCCATCAGTGCAGCTAGTGAAGTAGTAACTACTGTAACTGTTCTCCCATCAGTGCAGCTAGCAGTAGTAGTAATTACTGTAACTGTTCAGCCATTAGTGCAGGTAGTGTAGTTGTGTAGTAGTTGTAGCTAGTGTAGAGTATTAGTAGATGCTGAAATAACTGGATAATAAGGTTCTAACAGCTCGATCACCTCTGTAACTACTGTAACTGTTGGCGCTCCGCCGGGGAGCTTCTCAGAAGAGATTCGATAAGAAGGGTAGAAGTCCAAATGAAAGTGTTGGCATCACTGGAAAAGTGGGTGTGAAAGCACAAGATTACCATACATGCTTATCTCCAGCAAAGGGGTCACCTTGCCCTTCACCAGCCATTGCTGCAGAAGCGGGAAAATCAGTGGAATCGAACCATTTGAACTAAATTCTCGAAGTTGGATTCAATTTTCCAAATTCAAACTCTCAGTGCAATGTGGACACTGTCCTGCAAGCGGCGTCCCAATCAGTGTGTTGTCAGTAATTGAGTGAATATTGGGTCCCACAACAAAGTTCCAAACAGCCAAGTACTTGCATCTGTGCCGTGTGGTGTGATTCCAGCAAAAGCCATACTTTAATCGAAACATCATCAAACTTGCAAGCGCAAGCACAAAGCCACACTGTACCGGGTGGGCCAGAGAAACCCCGCGTACTTTAAATTTGAATAACTTCTGCTATACAGTGAATTTTTCAACGCGGTTTGTTGCATACGGTAGGCAAAACGTCGGCGTTTTTTGTGTTACGGTATGAACGAGTTTCCTCATTTCTGGCGAAAGTAGCATCTTTTTAAGGTTTTTGTGATGTTGGCCATCTTGTTTGTAAAATATTTCGACTTCGTCTGATGGGTAATATGACCAGCTTTCAGGTGATACTAAGACCGAGTCCTTATCACGTCAGGTTACCTAGCTATTTACAAAGCGTCAAAATTCGGTGGCCAAGCCATTCAGCAGAGGATCGATGCAGAATGGGCACCTGAGAGAAGCTAAGGATGTGGTCAGAGTTTGACGCCTTGCGACTAGCTAGGTAACCTGACGTGCTAAGAACTCCGTTTTAGTACCATCTGAAAGCTCATCATATTACCTATCAGACGAAGTCGCCGCGCCCTGAAATTTGCAGCCACTATTGAAAAATTTTACAAACAAGATGGCCAACATCACAAAAACCTTAAAAAGATGCTACTTTTGCCAGAAATGAAGAAACTGGCTCATACCATAACACAAAAAACGCCGAAGTTTTGTCTATCGTATGCAACAAACCGCGTCAAAAAATTCACTGTATAGCGGAAGTTATTCAAATTTAAAGTACGCGGGGTTTCTCTGGCCCACCCGGTATGTTGATGATTGTGTTCTATGTGCTGATCCGGGTAGTAGTGGCAAAGTAAGTGCATGATAATTTTGCCAGTTTTTGGCGCTTCTATACTACAAATTGTGTCAGGTGCAAAATAAACCCATGGGACAAAAACATCAGACAAATCCAAACTGAAAAGCATACGTTGCTTTAAATGAACGAACATCACTTATGACTGTCTCATGACATATTGGTGAAGAAATCACCATTGAGAAATATCACATGTGAAAGAGAGCAATGGTGGCCTCGCTTTTCCTCGCTGCTCATTGATGAGCAAAATTCGTCGCCAGCCAAGCCTCCGGTGAGTTAGTAGGCAAAAGCGGGGAGAAAAGTGGAGTCGATGTTTCGGTCGCTTGCCACGCTTTTCAGGAAAATTTGAAAACCGAAACAGAAGTGAGTGTAAAAGCGTGGGGCAAATTCGGCCCAGCGACACCGGGTCGCGACACCAAAACAAGCTTAGAGTAAAAACTGGGTACCCGATGATGGTTGATTGGCATTGTATAGTGTGTCGTGCATTTGAGGAGTATATTCAATATTGTGTCAGAATAGAAACTTGAGCATTTCTTTGGGGAGTATCGCCGCAGTTACCTCGAGTTTCCAAAGAAAGTTTGTGCCGTTGTTGGGCATTCGATGCCTATATTATGGTGCATTGGTGGGTACTGATCCATAAATGGATCAGGAATGTTCGCCGCAGGTTCACTTTGGAATGAAGAGGGTCTAAATGGGACGACGCCCTTTTCTTTTGGGTCACAAATGCGGACGGTTACGGTACCGATGCTGTAGATTGCAGAACCGCACAATGAACAGAATTGCCGCGTTTCGTTTTCGATTGAATAGGTGGCAAAAACATTGCCGGACACGTTGCCGGACACATCCATGGAAAAATATTTCTAAGTTTTAGCTATTTGAAACTGCCGAAATCTGCCATATTTGAAAAAAAAACTTTGAAAATATTCCTAATTTCGTTAATTCTAAAATCTGAAACTGCTTCATAATTACTTGACATACTGCGCCCGATACATCCACGCAAAGACATTTTGAATTTTAAGTTGTTTGAAATTGTCGAAATTTGGCAATTTTGAGAAAAACCTTGAAAATATCCCTAAATTCATTAATTAAAAAATATAGAACTATTTGTTAAATGCTTGGCAGACTATGCTCCATACATTCGTGCAAAGAAGGTTTTAAATTTAAGCTGTTTGAATTTGTCGAAAGTAGAGAATTTTGACAAAACTATTAAAATTAACCCTAATTTCGTTAATTATAAAATCTGAAACTATTTGATAAATACTTGGTAGGCTATGCTCGATACATACGTGCAAAGAAGTTTTGAAATTTAAGCCGTTTGAATTTGTCGAAATTTGGGAATTTTGACAAAACCCTTGAAAATATCCCTAATTTCGTTAATTATAAAATCTGAAACTATTTGATAAATACTTGGCCGACTATGCCCGATACATCCGTGCAGAGAAGTTTTGAAATTTAAGCTGTTTGAATTTGTCGAAATTTGGGAATTTTGACAAAACCCTTGAAAATATACCTAATTTCGTTAATTATAAAATCTGAAACTATTTGATGAATACTTGGCAGACTATGCTCGACATATCCGTGAAAAGAAATTTTGAAATTTAAGCTGTTTACAATTGTCGAAATTTGGGGATTTTAACAAAATCCTTAAAATATCCTAAATTTCGTTAATTATAATTGCTGAAACTATTTGCTAAATACCTGGCAGACTATGCTCGATACATCGGTGCAAAGAAGCTTTGAAATTTAAGCTGTTTGAATTGTTCGAAATTTGGGAATTTTGACAAAAACCTTGAAAATATCCCTAATTTGGTGAATTCCAAAATCCGAAACTATGTCACAAATTCATCGCGTCCTATGCCCTTTCCATTTCAGCAAAAACTTTGCCGATACGACTTGTAAATAAAAGTGTCATTTTTGACATTTTCGTATTTTAATTGTAAATATCTCGAAATAGCAAAATTAGCAACAGAAACGGACAACGGCACGTTACTCAGCGCATTCGACTCCATCGGGTGGCACTAACCGTCATGTCTAGTTTTGTGACACCCACACACAGACACACACACACAGACACACAGACGGAAACACGAACAGACAATAGCGTCCGTATATATGTCGTAGCTGGAAGTGCAATCCAGACGTAAGTGCAATTTTCGCTGGAAAACGGCAGATTGCACTTCCATCGGATGGAAGTGCGATCGGGCAGCGCGCGTCGTCCCCCCACATCTCGCCGCTTGTGTAAAGCCCCCCACCCGCCGCGCGCTGCGCTGACCACCAGACCCCCCCCCCCCTTTCCATTCTCGCAACTTGTGTACGCGATGCCCACCACCTTCCTCCCCTAGCTAGCGTTGCTTTCAAAGAAAGAAGCCGAGGACTACTTGTTGTGGAATAAGGTTCAAGGTTCTCGCGGCCAAGTCGACGGTACTCACCTGTCATGGTGTTATCGCTTGCGGGCGAAATTCACATTGTGCCACCAAATTACGAGGGGAAATCGATGTCGAAGGGGAAGGGACACGCAGTATTTCCCATGCGTTGACAGGAGCAACATGCGTCACAAAACCTTGGACGCTAAAAGCAAAAGGGGACGTGGCGACAATTGGAACAAAGTCTGGGACGATTCAGGCGTCATTCCTGCGAGAGCAACTTTGCAAACGTAAGGAAAAGAGTCCACATTTGATGTACAGAGACTAGAGGCCGAGAGATTATGTGAGACTAGACTGACAGTATAGTGAGTGTGATTTCACACCTGTGGCTCCACTGCACCCATTCCAGAGAGTACGCAAGAGATGGCGGGGGGGGGGGGTGTCTGGTGGTCAGCGCAGCGCGCGGCGGGTGGGGGGGGGGGGGGGGGGCGGGGGGGGGGGCAAGCGGCGGGTTGCGTGGGGACGACGCGCGCTGCGCGATTGCTCTTCCATCCGATGGAAGTGCAATCGGCAGTTTTTCTGCGAAAATTGCACTTACGTCTGGATTGCACTTCCAGCTACGACATATATACTCGCCGCGCATGAGCGCGGCGAAAAAAAAGTCCCTTCTCCCACAGGGTAGTTCTTTGCGCAAATTGACTACCTAACCCAGTAGTCCTGTCCAGTTGCTGTCGGGTAGAGGGCTTCCCCAGGGGGTCTCATCTCCAAAGGGTAGCAACTCGTACTTCAGTCGGAGGCCCTCCAACACAAATCCAAGGAATTCGCTTTCTATGCCGGGCATCGGACAGTCACCGCGTCGATTCAGCCCGCTTAGACCGCATTCAAACACTAGAGGCGGCAGAACTTTCGTGGCGATCTTCAGCGTGCGGTTCGTCATCTCTCTACTGGCACATCACATGGTCTGACGAGAATTCGCAGAGCGGTTTTGAGTTCGGTGCGTTTGTGTTGGAAGTGTCAACATGCGCAGGCGCAGCTCATCGCATTGCAGTGTCACACTAATGTACGGTTCTGTGCGGTCGATGGGGTATGTATGTAGGCGCAGCTACATAGCTCCTGTCTGATGATTGCCATAGCGTCAGATTACGGTAATGAAAGGCAAACAAGTCGCTTCCTTTCTACCGCTTGGTCCGCTTTCCCTCCAACTCTAATCGGCTCGACAAGGTGCATACACCGGGTTCTATGCAATATAGCGCTAGGGTTGAACACAACTCTCTGCGGTCACAAGCATGGGTGACGTCAAGTCTTCCAATGAATAAAGACGATCACTTCACTACGAGTATTGCAGAACAGCAAGCAATCACTTCAATTCCATTACGGTACGTACGTATATGCGTCTTCGCCTTATAAGTTCAGCCGTTACGACATTGTATAGCATGAATCCTCGCAGGGTGACCGCTGTATGGGTTACTTCTAGGACCGTTAGTGGCATCCGCGTCCGAAGCGGATGGCCGTGCTGTTGGTCAAGGTGAAGAAGGTGGTCAGCTCGGGGAACTCGCCGATCGGGTAGTTCTGGACATTGAGTTGCTGATTGCCTAACGATGTGAATTCCGTAGGTTACGCCGTCAGTCCCACGTATGTAATTAACGGCCAATGCACCGCACCACTACAATTAATTCTCAGTTTACTAATGAACAATCTAAAACATTCGACGTACAATTACTCGGACGCTCGATTCAAACAGATTGTGGCACCCCTCCCCCCCCCCTCCCCCATGCCTCCTTGGTACCTTGACTTCTCGCGTGACGTTGACAGCGTCGACCTTGAACTTGCCCACTTCCCAGCTGGAGAAAATTGGGAGGACGCCTGTGCTTGTCCACTGCAGGTCCATCTTGGCAATGCTTTTGCTTATGCTGCACATTGGAGCCTTGCACACGAAACGACTGCTGGGACTAAAACGACACCGACCGGCTGCCTTTGCCATCAAGCTAAAGCAATGATATGTCTGCGAACGTTTGACAGCGCTACATGTAACTCACAGGTCTCCCTGGCAGGGTATTGTCATAATGGCGCGATAGTTGTACCACACGGTTCCGTTCGGGTAGACGACCATTAGGTCATTTGACGACGGACTTCTATGGATCTCGAACCGGCGAGTAGTGTAGAAGGCGACGTCCGGCTTCCAGAAACGCGCCCTGGTTTTGCTGCAGCCAATGGGCGCGTTGCCGTCGCCTGCGAGCGCAAAGAGGCAGAATCACGTGCCTATTTGCCGGTGAATTGATGATATGTTCTTGAAATGTTTGTCACGCTCGACTAATCAAAACGAAGATTGATGGCGGTGCTCACAAACTGATCGTGCGCTTACAAAGCTTCACTTCCGGCGGGTCTCCCACTTGGCGCGGCTCCACCCTCTCCGGTTCCTGATAGTAGCTCAGTCGGGGGTCGTGCCACCAGAAGCTGACGAAGGTGCTGAATGTCAGCTCCTTCTTGCAGGGGCAGAAGGAGACGAGGTCGTGGGGCCACAGTTCCGCCTCCACCCCCATCTGCTCTTGGGTGTGCGGCCCGTGCAGCTGCTCGGCCTTCTGTTCGATCAACTTCCACAACAGCTTCTGATCTTCATGACAGCGGCCCTTGGGAGTGCTCGCGAAGATTACTGTAATGAGGTGAAAGAACAGGAGACCGAAGACTTCCAGTAGGCGCATCCTGGCTTTGTTGTGACTCGGGCTTTGCCTTGCGAAGTGAAGAGAGCGAACTTGTAAAGAAGACGAGTGCGTGGGTCGACTCGACTGTGGTCGGTGGTGTGACCTCGAGTTGTTTATGTTGGCGCTGTGTTTGGTTGCTCTGCCTTGATAACGACTGCATTTGACGGTCGGAGTGGAAATTCGAGCGCGCCAAGTTTAAACAAGTCCACTTCCCTTCGGTCCCTCAGTCACAATCCAACATTAGGTCCCGCTTCACGAGCATACAGCGTGCGCACATATGCAACACACGAACAATTCGTCACTGCCACACTTGGTGCCGAATAGTATTCGTCAATGTTGCTGCGAATTTGTCTGTCGTCATCACTCTCCAGCTTTCTTCTCGAACTACTGAAGCCGCATTCTTGTCAAGTTGCGTCGACCGACACTCCAAGCGTTTGAGTCATCCGTCGTCCGCGTTCGCAGTTTTTGCCGTCAGCCGACGTAGCGCTTCGGAGTGCGCGCCCAAACATGAACAAGAATTGCTTTGGCGCGTCCCAGCGTGTCCCAGCACGGCCATCGCCTAATGTTGTTGCGCGACGACGACAAAAGTCGAGACGACGAAGGGCGCAATCCAGACGCGCGAGGGAACGAGTTTCCGAAACGGCCCGCTGAGAAGAGCGAACAAAACAGAGGCGCGCTTTCACCGCCCTGCGCTAGTGGAAGTCGCAAGCGCGCGCCGGTCGCCGATCGTTCATTTGCGGCGGTTGTCGTCCCACAAGAGTCACAGAGGAGTGCCGGTTATACGCACCTACGAGGGCCTGCAACGTAAGTAAGGGAACTTCGAGGTCGCAAAAATGAGGACCACCGTCGGCGTTTGCCTTTTGCTGGCGGCGTCTTTGGCTGCCGGCGAGCCGCAAACGGGTACCGTGGCGGTTCAGTTGAGAAGTCTCGAGACAGTATAATACTAGCAGGTCTTCTGTAACGCTTCCAGAGACGGTGTGCGAAGACGGCGTTCTCGAGCTGCTCTGCGGCCCCACCTCGACGCTGCGCATCCGCGAGGCGAACTACGGCCGGACGAACACCTCCACCTGCCCTGGGCCTGCCAGCGACAGCACCAGCTCCTGCCTACTGAGCACCTCGCTGACGACCGTGAAGCGACTGTGCGTTGAACGGCTATTTTGAAACGTTTCAGAGGTTGTGTAAAAACAGCGCACCTACCCAGCGCCGAGCGATAGTAATCCCTCTCGTATCCTGTGCATCACAGCAGTCTTCTTTCAGCTGTGAGGACCGGCGGGCGTGCAGTGTGAGTGCCACCAACGGGAACTTCGGCATTGACCCGTGCCCCTTCGTGTACAAGTACCTCGACGTCGTATACGAATGCGTCGGCGGCGACGACCCCTCAACAACAGGTTAGTCAATCGATAGCAAAAGCACTTGGTTGGAACAACTGACCCTACCCCGCTGTAAACAGAGTTGTTCTAATCGGTTTAGCGCCTCCAGTGACTGGTACCACCACAGCGGAAAAGCCGTGCCCAATTGACAAGTTCCACTGCGGAAACAAGCGCTGCATCCCGTTGAGCTGGTTCTGCGACGGCGACAGCGACTGCGCCGACGGAGTGGATGAACCGAATGGTTGTCAGCCCATGCCCTGCCCCGCTGAACTGTTTGCTTGCGGCAATGGGAAGTGCATCACCCAGGACAAGGTGGGTCCAAAAGACAACAATGAAACTTAGGGACTACGAGTACGATTCGTTTGTAGTCGGTGGCACTGCTACAGTGTTTCTCGGTCACATTCAACGAGGACCTACAGTTCCCTCCCAATAAATATCTACCCTATTCATTAATCTCATTCGGCTGGTAATGGGTCACTTGCCCATATATTTTGTATTCCTTTGTCTATTTCTATAGTGGTATGTTCTGTTTAATTCACTATACTTTGTTATGATGGGTTTAATTAAATTCTACTTCATTCGTCAAGTTTAATTTACTTAATTATCTTCTGTCTTGTTTTAGTGAATTTTATTTCATGCTATACTATTTCATTTATTTTATTCCATTTATTTTATTTTATTTATTTAATCATGTTTTGTTTTATTTTATTTGTTTTGTTCTACTCTATGCAGTGTTTTTTCATTTCATTTACTTACTTCATTCATTTCATTTTATCTTATCTTGTTTCATTATATTTTACTTTATTTTAGTTTGGTCATTTCATTTTATTTGTTGCACTTTATTTATTTTACCTATTTATACTCCACAAAAAGTGTGGAGTATATAGCGATTGTGCGCGAAAGCAGAAATTTGGAGCGGATGGCGTTCGCGCATGAAGCGGCCGATTTCCAAACGGTTTTTTGCGTTGGATAGGCCTAGTGGCGGGGCAACCTGGACGACCTATGGGGTCACGCTCCGGGACCCCGTTGGCGGGAAATTCAAAAATTTAGATTTTCAAAGTACTGAAAATTGGGTTGGGCAAGGTAGAACACGAAAAAGTGCATATAATGGCATATACTATCTTTTGAAATGTTGTAGTACTCGATAGTGCCGAACACGAAAAAAAAGAATTAAATCGCTGCGGGACCCATTTTGGCGCCAAATTTAAAAATTCCGCGAATTTTGGCCCCGGGTCGACTTTGACGGGCTGCTGTGCGAGCTAGGTAGCAGCTAGAGCGGCGAGACCACTTTTGTTGCTCCTTCCCAGATGTCCTCTATCGAATGAGCCATGAACGGAGAAAATCGGGGGAAACACAAAAAACTTTCTTGCAGTGCGACTTTTTCGACTCCGGGGTCGAAAATTGCGATCTTCGCATTTCGGCGTCTATAGCGCTCGAATGCGTTGCCGAATCGTTCCAATAGTGGTTTCAAACGATTCTACGCTTAAATCTGGCCCAGAAAAGTATTTTTGAAAGATTTGCAGAGCTACAGTATCCCTGTCGCGTCGGTTTGAATTTTGGGCGTCGGGTCGACTTTGCCAATATTATGCTCGATTTCGGGGTATTCGGGGGCGCTGATTACGAATTTGGCATCCGTTCAGTGTGTAGATGTTGCTTGAACGTACCTACGACGAATTTGTATGCTACCGTACCCCAAGTGCAGAAATTCAGTTCCCGGAGTCCATAGGAAACTAGGGGTGTTGTATGTCAAATCTGGGGTATTTTGGAATGTAGATCACGAATTCAGCATTGCGTTTGCGATTGGGAGTGTCAGGAGGCCACAACAACAGAAGAGTCACCGCGCGTAGGAGTCCAAATTTGTGGAGTATACTGCGTCCCCCGGACGACTTGCCTGGTTTATTTATTTTGGTTTGGATTGTTTCACTTGTTATATTTTCTCTCTCAGGTGTGCGACGGCGCCGACGACTGCGGCGACCTCAGCGACGAGACGAACAGCACCTGTCCTAACCTGGCCGTCGAGTGTCTGAGCATGAAGGTGCGCTGTCCCAACAGCAACCTCTGCATCGACCGCGTCAACCTCTGTGACGGCACCAACCACTGCGGCGACAACGGCGACGAGGAGCGCGCTTGGTGCGACGGCCAGGACTGCGGCCCGCTCCAGTGGGTTGAGATTGCGATAAGATTGCGCTCGATTGAAGGAATGTTTCGGCCGGCCGATTTGAGAAGCCTCGCTTTCAATGAGAGCGTTGTTCGATTCTCCGAATCCTGCTCTGGAGTATGTACAGGGTGGCCCAAAAAAAGTGAGACCCTAACATTGTGGCCGCCATACTCAAGCTTGTCTACAAATATCCGGCCCAAATTTGGACACAACATATTGTGTGGTGTTTCTGACCAACGTATAAAAATTTTAGACCATTTGATGCAACTAACGCCAAGTTACACTAATTTCCGCAACATCATGTCGGAAATCGGGTGCAGCGACTTTTCAATGGAAAAGGCCCCGGAGAAGCAGGACGTCCATGTCGCTGGGGTTCCTCCAGAGTCCAGGCCTTTCTCCATTGAAAAGTCGCTGCACCCGATTTCCGACATGATGTTGCGGAAATTGGTGTAACTTGGCGTTCGTTGCATAAATGGGTCTGAAATTTTACACGTTGGTCAGAAACACCACACAATATGTTGTGTCCAAATTTGGGCCTGATATTTGCAAACAAGCTTGAGAATGGCGGCCAGAAAGTTAGGGGTCTCACTTTTTTTGGGCCACCCTGTATGTACACACCCCAATGCTGCAACTGTTTTCAGCGTTCGTTGTCCCACGTCCGGCCGATGTATACGCGAGCATTGGCAGTGCGACGGCACTAACGACTGCTTGGACTCGGAGTCTTGGGACGAGAACCACCTCAACTGCTCCGATCCCGTGGAGAAATGCACGGTGTGCCTCTTGCACGCTCTAGCTACTTGAAAGGGACGCGAATCATTGATTGACACCTTATCAGGGCGAGAGCCGCTATCTGTGCGACAACGACGTGTGCATCCACCGGACCGACCTCTGCAACGGCAAGGACGACTGCGGCGACGGCAGCGACGAGCTCGAGGAGAGGCACCATTGCTGTGGGCTAACTACTGAGCCTTTGGCGCCAACTTCCACTGACCATCAACCATTCTCGCCTGTTCAGCCAACCGAACGTGTCGCGAGGACGAGCTCAAATGCACGCCGTACGACGGTCCTATCAAGGCCGCCTTCACCCGCTACACCTGCCTTCACAAAGCTTACACCTGCGACGGGAAACCCAACTGCCTGCTGGGAGACGACGAGACGCCGGAGCTGTGCAATCGCACCACTTTGCGGCCTTGCGATCCTCAGCGTCAGTTCAGCTGCGTCAGCGGCCGATGCATTGACAAGTCGTACTTCTGCGACGGCGACCCCGACTGCGGCGACGGCAGCGACGAGCCGGCCAACTGCAGTGGGTTCAGCTGAGGTGGAAATTTGCGCAGAGCGTTTGTTATGTCAAAGCAAAATACCTTCTGCAGCGAGGACCTGCAACGACGGCCAGTTCGCCTGCTTGGAAAGCAAGAAGTGCATTCCCAATAGCTGGCGCTGTGACGGCGCAGACGACTGCGGCGGCGGCTCGGACGAAATCGACTGCC
Organism: Linhomoeus sp. GSCO2_2; assembly: GCA_030248115.1. Taxonomy (NCBI): domain Eukaryota; kingdom Metazoa; phylum Nematoda; class Chromadorea; order Monhysterida; family Linhomoeidae; genus Linhomoeus; species Linhomoeus sp. GSCO2_2. The sequence continues at coordinate 8,674 of JASAMZ010012883.1, read as the reverse complement.
CCTCCACGACGACGACCACCACGTCAACGACGACAACCACCAGCGGTGAGTTTAACACGCGTCACACAGACCATCCAGCTCTGAGCGCTGATTAATTGCCTTCACATAGCGAATGTCTTTCAGCTTCCATTGAAGCATCTACGTGCACTCTTGTATGTACTTTAGCTCATTTCCGTTCCAGGCGCCAGCTGCAGCTCTGACAGGTTCCTGTGTGGCAATGGGCGCTGCATCCCGCGAAGCTGGCGCTGCGACAACGACAGGGACTGCAGCGACGGCTCAGACGAGGAAGGTTGCACCACAACAACCACAACGGCGGCCACCACTTCGTGTGAGCGCGACACGGTGTTACTGTCTGCTGCTGTGTCTCATTCTGCACTGCGGCACGCCGAGGGTCGGTGTGGAAGCGTTCAAGCGGATTATCTAGGCCAATTTCCACTTCAGCGGGCCAAACATGCGGCGCTGATAGGTTCCAGTGTGGCAACGGCCGCTGTATTCCCGGCAACTGGCGCTGCGACAACGACAGAGACTGCAACGACGGCTCGGACGAAGAGGGCTGCACAACTACCAGTCAAAGGACGACAACTCCAACTGGTTCTCGTTTCAGTCTATTGCAGGCACTAGTAACGATGCTCCGTGCGGTTCCGGCCCTTGCCCTGGCCCTTGCGAGCTTAGTTAGACTGTGGCTCTCTCTGGAGTGGTATTTTACGTCACGACTGAGCCCCACTGGGCAACAAGGGATAGGCGAGTAGAGAACCGGAAACACGAGAAAGAAGAAAGAGAGCACTCTTGTCACTCCGCGCCGCCTATTTATGCGTGGGCGATCAAAGATAGGCGCGGCGCAGGAAACTGGCCTACGGACAGGTTCGGGAGTCGTGGGAGCTCTAATCCGGACGGCATCAAAGGTCCACCCGCTACTAGACAGACGTGGGCACCCTACTGAGCTACAATACATGGGAACGAACAACTTCAGGCGACAGCACAATAGAGGCCGACGACAATGCATGCAACAACTGCATAGCTGGGAGACATAGCACTCAGCTAGCACTCAGCTAAATGAACGCTAGTACACTTACCTACGCTACAACGTCACACCTTCCCTTAATGGGAAGTCGCGTCCACGCGACTGCAGGAATAGACAACGGCGAGGCACTTCAAGGAATGACAGACGGTTACAGACGCTTACAACGTCACGCCTTCCCTATACCAAATAGCAACAGCAGGCGCAAACAATACGGAACACACTACCTAGGCACCACAACACTCCTGCAATAGTGCACGAATTCACGATTGTTACAGTACAGAACTACAGAAACGGACAACGCCACACCTTCCACTACAAGGCGAACGTATAGCGAATCTTACGACCACTAGCGCGGCACAGCTACATCCACTCTGGCATTGGTGCTATGGTACAGAATGAAAACGCGCTCACGATTCCAGAGGAGCTGGCCGTTGAACGGGCTCGTCAGCAGTCCAAGGGGCTATGGATGGATGGTCGCGTGACGAAGAGATGGCGTCAGAAGACTGGTAGAGGGAAGAGGATAGAGCTTCTCGAACTGGGCTAGTCCCACAGAGCAGGTGGGGAGCGGGCGGGATTGCAGAGAGGTGTCCACGTTGTGAGCTGGCTCAATCGAGAGCAGTAGAAGGGGGAGTGATGACAGGTCGGCCGGCTTCCGTGCAAGTCCTCGGCCAAGACTGGTTGGTGCAGCGTCGAATCCACGGCTGATGATTGGCTGCAGCTTCGAATCCACGGCTGATGATTGGCTGCAGCGTCGAATCCAGGGCTGATGATTGGCTGCAGCGTCGAATCCACGGCTGATGATTGGCTGCAGCGGAGAAGTCCGGGGTTGGTGGTTAGCTGGTGGCGGTGTCGAGGGTTACGGTAACTGCCGAATAGGCCACGCCCACTGAGGAGATAGGAGGGACTGTAATTTCGGTGCCTTTGAACCAATTGTGGGAGAGACAGGCGGGACATTTGAAATCTATTCCGCGCGCGCATTGGGCTGCAGTCGTTTCCACCTTGCAGAGCTAGCACGTGATCGTCGCACAGTGGCGCTTTCTCAGAGTTGTTGGTTCCGGTGCGACTTTGGCCACAAGTGTGAAAAGACTCAGCGGTGGCGGTCCCGCGGGGGCAAGAAATAACCACAACGACAAACAACAGGCTCCACGCCTTAGCGCTTCCCTTGCGCTTCTGCCCCCTTAACGGCTCCAGTAACGATGCTCCGTGCGGTTCCGGCCCTTGCCCTGGCCCTTGCGAGCTTAGTTAGACTGTGGCTCTCTCTGGAGTGGTATTTTACGTCACGACTGAGCCCCACTGGGCAACAAGGGATAGGCGAGTAGAGAACCGGAAACACGAGAAAGAAGAAAGAGAGCACTCTTGTCACTCCGCGCCGCCTATTTATGCGTGGGCGATCAAAGATAGGCGCGGCGCAGGAAACTGGCCTACGGACAGGTTCGGGAGTCGTGGGAGCTCTAATCCGGACGGCATCAAAGGTCCACCCGCTACTAGACAGACGTGGGCACCCTACTGAGCTACAATACATGGGAACGAACAACTTCAGGCGACAGCACAATAGAGGCCGACGACAATGCATGCAACAACTGCATAGCTGGGAGACATAGCACTCAGCTAGCACTCAGCTAAATGAACGCTAGTACACTTACCTACGCTACAACGTCACAGCACTCTAGAGTATCACTGTAGCCGATCTTCGCTGTAGTCAGAGTACTTCCCATCGCAAGGCATTGTGGCATTGTCACCCGCTGTCGTGGCTGAAAGGCAGTACCAAGACTGAAACGATCGGTGCCTTGCAGCTGGCACCTGCGGGTCAGGTCAATTCCGATGCAGCAACGGACAACGCTGCATTTCCGGCAGTTGGCGCTGCGACGGCGACAGGGACTGCAGTGACGGCTCGGACGAGGAAGGGTGCGACACCACCACCACCAGAAGAACAACCACCAGCAGCAGCGGCGCGTCGAGTTAGTTCTGGCGTGTGTTCTCGACTACACTTTGGATGCGTCCACATCGGCGGTTGTCATATACTACTTGCAGGTTGCCCACCAGGTCGATTCCATTGCGGCAGGGGGGTCTGCATTCCCGGCAACTGGCGTTGCGACAACGACAGAGACTGCGCCAGTGGCGCAGACGAGGAGGGTTGCGACTCCACCACAACTCGCCGCTCCTCTACCGCCTCAAGTGGGCGCCTCTGTCCTTGGGTGTCGCTCGTGTGTAGCACGATGACAATGCCCTTTCAGCCTGCGACCCAGGCCGATTCCCCTGCGCCGACGGCAGTCGCTGCATCTCGAACAGCTGGCGTTGCGACGGCGATCGCGACTGTCCCGACGGCTCCGATGAGCGGGGCTGTGACACATCCACCAGAAGGGCCACTACGACAGGTGACGAGACGACTGACTGGCTTGTGCTATAGAGTTTGAAATGATTACATACTGCTTGACCTCTGGAACCGTCTCACCCGCTTCAGCCAGCTCGCTGAACTGCTCACCCGGCTATTTCCCCTGCGCCGACGGCAGTCGCTGCATCCCTGGTGGATGGAAGTGCGACGGCGGCAGAGACTGTCCTGACGGCTCGGACGAGAGGGACTGCCACGAATCCACACGTGAGTCGCAGGCCGATATGTGCCTCAGCGGAGCATTATTGTTCTCGCGAAGTGACGCCTGTCCGCTCTTTCAGGTTCCGTCATCTTCCCGTGGCAGACGACGCCTTCGCCGCCGCCGCGCAACGTCTTCCAACGAATCGTGGGTTTACTACCTGCATTTGCGATCACTTTCATTGCGTAACTTTACCGTGCTCGTCTCCTGCAACATCGCAGGGCTATGAGGCGAGACGCCTGTGGGGCCAGCTGGTCGGCAAGATCGAAGGCGTGTCTCCGGACGTCGGCCGATTCATCAGACGACATTTGCCTACTTAAGTTTTCCAATCGAAATTCACCGCTTTCTTGAAGGTGAAATGCTCACGACGAAGCTAGAGAATATGATACTCCAGTGAATGATGGTACTCCCTTGCGCGGCGTTTAAAGCCATTGTAGCCGTAGGTTGACGTTTCGCACTCCGTTATCCGAGTGTCCGGTTTGCTTTGCTACATGTAGGTACGCGTCTGAATTCTCTTTACGTGCATACCATCGCGCAGTGTTCCTGCGTCATCATCGCATCGACTTCACCACATGTGTACATACAAGTCTGTGTGTGAAGTGAACCAGTTCCTCGCTGCACCGAAGACGGTGTCCCATTGATGGGTCGGCTTCTTCTCACCGAGGGCTTCCATTAAAGCGTGACGACGGAGGTGCCTGTCCTTTTGCGCTCCACTCTCTTTGCTCTGGCTCCAGACGTCAGGAGGACACGACGCACTCTCATCGTGTCACAAAGAACTGGTTTTATAGAACCTGCACACGTAGCGCATTCGATTCAAAATGCCCTCCAGGGCCGGAAGAAGTTGTTTGCTGGTCTGCCTCTGCAAGTGTCTGCAAAGGACTCGTTCCTGCTTGAAAGACCCGCCGGGTCTCATCTACACAACCTACACATTGGGTAGTTCTTTCGCCGCTCCCCAACGCAAGTGCCGTAGGCTGATGTCGAGCGCCATTCCCCCAGTTGCCTGTTGCGTTCCCTCCTCTCTTCTTCTTCTTCAACTTCTTGTGCGCCTTTCACAGTTTGCGCTGCGCCATTAATACGCAGACAGAACAGCGCTCTTTTGTCAGCAGGCAGCGTCTGCCGCTCATTGGTACTTGCCATACATAGGTACCTACCTGGTGTTAGTACCACGTGGTATGTAGCTTCTGATTGCCGCCTGTTGTGTGTACATACATATGTATGTCTGTCGCTCTGGTGCCGACCAACAGTGGAGTCTCGGCTCCAGGTTGACTCTGTAAGACATGATCGCTTCATTACGGCTAGAGATGTTCTATTGCAGTCTCATTACTCCCATCTGCCATTCAACAAAACCATCCTACGATGGGCGTTTGGTCGTGGTTGCTCGTCACCGGATCTCTGGTATTGTTGGCCCACTCACTGGCTTCTGGAGAGCGAATTCCAAACTGCCTTAGCGTCGAAGAGCTGCAGTCTGCGGTCCTAGCAAAGGCAGATGCTGGCGAGATATTGTTCCAGCTCTGCTTTTGCAACATCGAGCCGCAGGGTGTGCAGATCGCCTGCCTGTACGGCTCGCGCAGGAAGGACCTGGTCAAGGCGGTGGACGCCGTGAAGACGGCAGGCAGGCCGCTCTTTCGCATCGTCCTCGAGGGCCTCACCTACGACGACGACGACGACGGTGCGACGAGCGACTCGAACGAAATGCCGGCCAACTTTCTGGCCGACCTCGACGCCCGAATCTCCGAGCTGGTCCTCAGCAGCTGCGGCAGCCAGTCGACCTTGGCTCTGCACAACGACTCCTTCTCGGGCGTCGAGGACCAGCTGAAGGTGCTGGTCATCGCCGACTGCTCCGGCGGCCAAGTTCCCCACGCGATTCGCCGCCTGCGCAACTTGGAGAGCCTCGCTTTCAGTGCCGAGCTGGAGTTTTTGAAGCCGCAGGACTTGGAGGGCTTGACGAAGCTTGTCAATCTGAGCCTAGCAGGCAACGACATGCAAGTGCTGGAGAGGGGCAGCCTCAGCCATCTGAGTGGCCTGAAGAATCTGGTGCTGGGCGCCCGCAACTCTCTCAACTCCTCCGTCTTCGAAGAGGTCAACACTCTTCCCAATCTCGAGTCACTCGACCTCCACGACGTCGGCCTTCTGAAACAGCTGCCGGTGGGGGCGACAAACAACCTTGGGAAGCTGAAGCGCCTGATCCTCTTTGGCAACCACATCGTCAACCTGACGGCTGGCGCCTTCGAGGGTCTGGACTCGGTGGAGCTGATCGACCTGCGGACCAACCTGATCGAGCGCATCGAAGACGCCACCTTCGACAACTTGACCAACCTCAAGTACCTGCTTCTGCCGGGTAACTACATCGGTGAACTGCACAAGGAGCAGTTCCGAGGGTTGGGTAACCTGGAGCTCTTGGACGTCGGTTGGAACGAAATGGAGACCCTCGAGAATAACACCTTCTCACATCTGAAGTCCTTGCGGACGCTCGATCTTCGTCGGTCTGAGAAACTGACCAGGGTGGAGACGGGCGCGTTCACTGGCCTGGACCACTTGGTCACGCTCAACATGTCCCAGTTGAGTGTGCGCCGGCTTCCCGAGGGCATGTTGGTCAACCTGACTGAGCTGCAGAGTCTCGACTTGGGCGGTGGCAACTTGCGCTCCGTTGATGTCGGCGCCTTCAAAGGGCTGCCCAAGTTGACGTGGCTCTCTCTTGCCCAGAACGAGATCAGTTCTATTACAAAAGACACGTTCTGCGGACTTGGCCGACTGGAGGTCCTGAATTTGAAGGGCAATCGGATCGGGGAGGTCGCACCCAACACCTTTGCCCATTTGGAAGAGCTGAAAGAGTTGTACTTGGGCTACAACTCTGCGCTGGACACGCAGACAGGCGCCTTCAGAGGTCTGAACAAGCTGGAGCGGCTCGATTTGCAGAGCAGCGGCATCTCCGAACTGACACAGGGCAAGCTGCAGGGGCTGCCCGCTCTGTTGGAGTTGGACTTCTACGATGGCAATCTGAAAACCATCGACAACGATACCTTCAGAGAAACGCCGCAGCTACGGAAACTCAACTTGGCGGGCAACAGACTCAGGTACAAGAAATACAATACGCCTACTTGCCTCTAGCTCGATACATAATTAGACGAAAATGCATGGAAATGAAAGGCCCGTAGCACATTTAGTACGGGGTCAGCAAGTGGCACAACGAATGCATCCAGACATCGGAATTAACGTGACAAAGCCACAACAGTCCGCAGCTAGTGAATGTCGACTGTGACTGTGTGAAACGTACCATGGACGAGAGCCTAGCGAGTTTTGCTATCATCTACGAGTCTTGTCTTGGACTGGTCTAGGCGCAAACGTAGAGTTGTATAGGTATGTGAGTATGTTTATAGATACCCAATCCTACCCATAAGAGGTACATATGTACATACTTATGTAGCAGCGTACTGAGGTACGCAAACTAATCGTTTAGGTCCCTGCAGCCGAATCTATTCGATCCGATCAGCCCAAGTCTGGTGGAACTGGACATGTCGCGGAATCCCTGGCAGTGCGACGACCGACTGCTGCCTCTGATCGAGTATCTGAAGGAGAAGAACGAATCCGACTCCTTCACGGTGGTGGAAGTGGAAAGTACCGTCTGCGCCCGACCCAAGCGACTGCGCGACGTGCCACTGATCGGTCTGAACGCCAGCCAGCTCAAGGCCGACACCACCACTACTACAGCTACCACCACCACGACACCCGACGACAAAAGTGAGCACTGGAACTTGCTGATGGTTCAGTCACTGACGCCGGTGGAGTCGTTCCTTCTTCAGCCAGCTCACTGAGCTGTACGGCCGGCACAATGCAGTACGCCGACAGTAGTCGCTGCATCCTTGGTGGCTGGAAGTGCGATGGCAGCAAAGACTGTCCAGATGGGTACGACGAAAGGGATTGTCCAGAACCCACGCGTGAGTGGGCGACTGATGTCCGCAGTGACGCCGCGCTTTCTTCACGTGATCTTCTGCTGAATCGTTTTAGGTTCCGTACGCTTCCCGTGGCAGACGACGCCTTCGCCGCCGCCGCCGCCGCGCAACGTCTTCCAGGGAATTGTAAGTTGACTACCTCATTCTCGTTGGCGATCCCGTTCATTACGTTTACGTCACATGTTTTTTCGCATCGCAGGGTGATGAGGCGAAGAGTCTGTGGCGCCAATTGGTGGACAAGCTCGAAGGCCTCTCTTCCCCGATGTACGGCCGATTAATCAGACGATATGTGCCAACATAAAGTACCCATCGGCGCTCGCGCGGAGGCTAGCTAATGATAACACTTCAGTGAATGATATCCAGTGTGGACTGTGCGTAGCTACAATATTATCACAAGTTACACCTGTAGACTGGCAGGTTACGGGGAAGAATGTAGCGATTTCTATGCACCGTATATGTACGTCAACCGGCGGCTAGTCTCTCACAGCGATGCGAAGTTCAAGGTGTGCCGTATCCTGAATCGACTGATAAACGCTATATGTATCCGAGCTCGCCTCCAAAATATGTAGGTATTTCGGTTTGAACTATGTGTCGTTCAAGAATTCATAAACGGTGACGATTCATGAACGTACTGTTTAATTTGCACTCTGTTGTGTTCTGTAATCCGGCGTTTTGAAATCGTGGTGATGCTACAGTGTCTAAAAATGATATAAAGCACCGCAGAATGTTAGTAGACCGGTTCTGAAGCGTAGCGTCGTTTAGAATTTTCCAACGTTGGACAGCTAAGTTTCGCAACTTGCTAATTTGTATTTCGGTATATTTCATAATCGTTGTGGAACACAGGCGTGACTTTAAAAAGTCGTCATGCGCTCTAGAACAAATCCCATGCGAAGTCACCCTTTTCGTTTACCGAAAATCTGTTTTGAACGGAGTACTATTGAGCCGGCGGCGCAAGAGTTACAATTTGCGCCGTCATCCCACGGCGATCTAGCTTCGTAGCGTAATACAAATCATAACGTTGCGGATTCTGCTCTCTTTTTATCCTTGCAGAATTCCAAAAAACAATACGCTTTACAGCCACTCATCATTACGCTGCGTCAGAATAATATACGGTA
>JASAMZ010012881.1:0-13226 GCA_030248115.1 Linhomoeus sp. GSCO2_2 | reverse complement strand
ACCACTCACAAACAACGGGAAAACCCCATGCGTCGATTCTTCGTCTAGCGGCTCTCTTGGCTAGCCGCGGGGGGTCAGCGTCCGCGAGGGGGTCCCCCTCGTCCGCGTCCCCTGAATCCCCCTCGTCCCCTGCCGCCACCGCGTCCCCCTCCCCGTCCCCCTCTGCCGCCTCCCCTTCCGCCGCCGCCGAATCCGCCCCTCTTGGCCCGCTTGGGCTGGTCGTCCACCAACAGGGTGTCCAGAGGCAGACTGTCCGGCAGAATGAAGTAGCTGCAATGTATACAGTGAGAACATCAGCGAATCATCTGTAGAAGCCTCGCCTAAATACCAAGCTAACGGAGATCAGTTTACCACCTCCGCTCAATCACCTACTTCGCACGACGTTACACAACATCCATGACGGGGACTGCAACTCAATTCACTGTGTAGTCTTCTTGCACACTCTACATTCACAACTCGTTGCAACGGACGGAAAAGCGTTCAGATACCGAATGTTGTTCCCTCTGATGCTGAGCGTGTCGAGCGAGACGGGCTCTCGATTCTTGAGGGTCAGCTTGACCGACCTCAGGTGCGTGTTCATGGCGATGTCCACGCCCACCACCGTGCCGTGCACCTGAATGGCATATGGCTTCCATTCGTCAAATCACCCAACATTGATTAGACAATTTGAAATTCTAAAAATATGCACCTGAGTGCCGTTCTTCAGCTCGATGGTCACGGTCTCGTGACTCAGCTTCATGAGAAAGTGAACCAGCTTCATTGTTTCCGACTGGCGAGCGCCCTACAAGACGAAATTCTCACAGTCTCACCGCAAATTCGTTCGATTCTGTTCCAATCTCAACTCCGACGTTTGTCAACGCATTGTTCAAATAGGTTATTCAGCGATGCGCCACCAAACATGTAACCGACGGCTACGCCAACTTGATTCAACTTTGCGTCTGGTTGCGCCACTGCACTTGTTGCGTCTTGCCAACTGGTTATGCCTTTGATTATAGCGATATATGAACGTCGCTGACACCTACATACATCCATTCACCTATATACGTATATTCATCATCATACATTATCCTTTATCACTACTATTCACTACATAGATTCGTCAATAGCATTACGTGCCCCTTCTTCATTCTATCACAACGTCCCGCACTTCAAGCATAAATCACATATTGTCAGGATAGACGATACAACGCAGAGTAAAGCCGAGTTGCACAATTCATGTCATCACTGTCACGACTCTCGAGTACCTACAATCGACTAGGCGAGGCGGGAGGTTCACTTCCGAATAAATAAATAGAGAGTCTTGGAGTCTTTGCATGAGCACACTAGCAACATGTTCACGACCACTCTGTCAGGCGACAAATAGCAACGTGTATGCGAAACAGCCGCGCAGTCGATAAAATAGACGGGTGTCATCGCAAACTATCTACCGTACCATTAGTCAACAAACGTATGGCATCCGTCATCAAGGTAGGGAAGTGGGTCAGTTGAGTGGTATCAAAAGTGTGTGCTTGTGTGTGTCACTTGTTCAGGAGGCGGAGTAAAGCTGGACGTAGTTTCCAGGGAAGGTGCCGAATTGTCCGCTTCTCAGCGAGGTGCCGATGAACCAGCCGTCGTCGCACTTCTCCACGACGAAAATCGTGTCGCCCTCTCGCAACTCGAGCTCGTCCGCTCGCTGCGGCTTGTACGAGTACAGGGCGCGACACCTGAAGATGTGGGGCGGTAGTGATTTGGCAAAGTTGCTTCCACCAACGCGCATAGGCTAAGGCAGCGATGCCACCTATGTGCTACCTCTGGGTTACGGTATCTACGCCGCGTACATACGGTGGAGTGGAAGTTACTGTATTGCACCCAAAAGAAGCAACATTCGAACTGACGTCTCAGCGCCTGCTGGGTATGGCGCCCGCTCCGGCCAGCTTCTCGGCGTCGTGTCTCAACTGCCAGGCCTTGACGTCCAGCTCGTGACTGTGCCTCGTCTGGCCCGCCACCGTCCCCACTGCAGCTCCTGTCGAATTGCCGCCGCCGTCGTCGTCGGCTGTCAGCCGTCGCCGACGCTGCGGCGGCCCTTTCCCGTAGGTCGAAGGCCGAGGAAGGCTGTTGTATTTGTTGGGAGCGGCTGACGCTGTGTAGTCCAATGCGCCGTTGAAGAGTGGACGGTCTTTCAGAGACCTGTAATTGTTGAGAAACGGTTAGCAATTGCGAGAACACACATACACTTATTGAGCTTCAAAGGCTATGTACTGTACACTGCACATAGAAACACGTAACGTTTTCCTCAAAGTTTTTAAAGACGATTTGCTTTGGTTTCGCATGTACAGATTGTGCCATTCATCCGTCGGATCATCTAGGCTACCTACAGTATATTGTTGGTGCCTTGCAATAATCAAATTAGCGCCACGTCTTTGTTCGCTTCCGTTTGCGCTTTGTTGTTTGTCGGCGGTTTCTTTCTAAATCAATGGCCTACAGTGCAACTGGCACACACGCGACTCCACAGGCGCATAAAGGACGTCGCCAGCGCCGCAGATGGCTCCCTTGACATGCATACCGCTGGAAAAAATGTCAACGTCGCCTAACAGCATTTCCTTTTACGACGACACACAAGCCGACCTCCCCCACCCCTCCCCATTGTCTGTCAGTCAATCGGCGTGTAGAATGTCATGTCGTCTGCGAATCGTTTTGGGCCACAGCCTCTTTCGTGTTCAGAAGAACGTCGAACGAATCAACCCGGGTGCGCAACCTGGCGTGTGGGCTGGGCACGTCCGCACGTGCGCTCGCCCCCGTCCGCCGAATGAGAAGCCGCCGAGCGGCCCCAGGGATTCGATCGCTCGAAAAGGACCCAGAACCGTCTAAAATCCATGCGCTAAGAAGGTTGTGTCGAGGGCCGGTGACCACCACGCGATGTGGCGTGAGCTGCGCCAGCAATTGGAGCTTCAGCTTTTCAAAATTGCCGCGGCGAACCGTTCGTCACCTCAGTTCAAATTGTTTGTGTAGGATTCCTTCGCGAACGAGGAACGACCGTTGGAAAAGCCCCAGCGTCCTCTCTTGAGGAGTTCCATTAGAGTTGCTCTCTGGGCACAAAGATGTCCCAGGGTAAATATGCACGAGGGGTACTTCTTCTTCTTCACTCCCACTTCAGAGGGCGAGCCCCCAGAAATAGGTCGCGCGACTCTTGAGGGGTTTCAAAGTTGATTAACCCGACGGAGGAAAATTAGTCTCCGCCCCTGTTAAGCCTTGTCGGCTTGTCCTCTGGCGTAGCAAACGCCAGCTCTTCTGCCTCGCCGCTCGATATAGTTGTTTCCTGTCCCGGAATTACATGTATATCGTGGAATACGGATCACTGCGCTGTGAGCTGCCGCGACAAGAATAGCGCTCCTTTTATGCACCAAGCGCTGTTTAGACGGAGATCAGTGGGACCGGGCGCCCCTCCGTCTGCCAAACATCGAACGGTTTCCAATTTGCCATTGGCATTCGACCGCCGGTGTCGTTAGGCCTTCCCCCTCTCTTCCTCCCCCTCTCTGACATCCATAAGGGCGCCTTGAACCCTGTACTACACCAGGCCGAAACAATTCAGCGATTCTCCCTCCACCGCCTCCCAGAATGGAATGGCGCGGCGGCGGCGGCGCCCTTTCCCCGATAGCGCCCTCCCTTTACGACCCGAATTTATGGAGGCTCGTTCTTGAGGAGCGACGGCTTGGGCGCGCGCGGCGCGACACGACAAAGCGACAGGCGCGCCCATCCGTTTGGGTCGCCGAGAAAACTTTGGCGCGGCTGTTCGTGGTGTTTTTTTCGGCGCGCCAAAGTTGGCCGTTTGTCTTGGGCCGGAGGCGCCTCGCCGGGGAAAGCTCGCCTCTCCAAAGTCAACCTTGTGACGACGTCGTCGCCCTTTACGACGCTCGCGACAGCCGGCGCGTCATGAGCGGCCGATTGCGCCTCCGGACGAAACTGCGTCGTTGCGCCGACGCGCTGACCAATCGGCGCCACCTGGTCGAGATGGCCACCAATCAGAACGACGACACAGATGTGGCCGGCTCTCTCTTTCTCAAGTCGACAGCTCCGCTTCAAGCGAAGCGTTTAGCAGCCGATTCGGGTAAGATGTCACTGGTCTGCTAACGGGTGCCGCTTGAAGAAGTCAACGATACCAACAATGGCAGGCGGCGCCCAGACCGTCTCAAGCGTCAGCGTGCCCACTGCCTGTCCGACCGCTCGGGAGCGGACCTTGTGGCAGCGGCGCAGCGGGAGGGAGATGAGCGCTCTGCAGCTGACGGCCAAAGAGCGCCGTCTGATCCGCGAGAGCTGGCAGCAGGTGGAGGACCGGACCGACTTCGGTCGCAGCGTCATGTTGGCCGTCCTGAGCCAGGAGCCCTGCTTGCTGCCCGTCTTCAGTTTCGGCGTCCAGCACATGCCCTCCAATGGGGTGAGCGCGACTGTTCGAATGCCCGAATACAGTATCAGTCGTTGAATTGAACCGACAGGCGCTCGGACGCCGGCAGCAGAAGGAGCAGGAGTCGAAGTTTGACGAGCACTGCGGCCGATTCGGCGACTTCCTGCACGCGGTGGTGCTGGACGCGGCCGCCGACGACTGCCGCGCCGTCATGGAGCGCTCCTTTCGCCTGGGGCGTCGACACGCTTCTATACTGCGCGGCAGAGTGGACCAGATCAGTCCAGACTGGTGGCACCTCTTCCTCTGCTCCCTGCTGGAGGCCCTGCTGCCCCAGTTCGCCGCCTGGAGGGCCACCAAGACCCTCTTCGCCTGGCACAAGCTCGTGACCAAGGTGGTACTGTAACTAGGCTACTGTAATTGCCGCTAGACTTCAGCTTAGGGAGGGCCTTTTCCAGGTCATCGACAACATCGTGCTAGGCTTCCTGTCAGGTTTGGCGGAGGCGCGACTGGCCAAGCCGATGCCGACCATCTACGAGCAGGACAACTCCACTGAAGTGTCTTCCACGGCCGACCTGGCCTCCCTGCCCTCCCTCTCGCAGGCTCAGTCCCCACTGCTCCAGAGGGACAGCGCCTTTGTGCTGTGGAACCGCGACGCTCCCGACAGCGACGAGGATGATGACGACGACGAGGACGCTACCACCACGGCGCTTGACCTTTCGTCGCTGCGGGACAACCGGAGCGAGTGCAGCACCAGCACCGGCGGCGCCTCTGAGGAGCTCTGCTTCCCCTTCGCGGCGGAGAAGCGCAAAAGGGTCTGGCGCCTGTTCGGCTTTCGGCGTCACAGCACTCAAGAGGACGGGAAACCGGCATCAAAAGATCATGCCGCCGGCAAGAAGTTACCCCGCTGTCGTCAGCCAACGCCCCCGAGAAGCGACCCGCTTCCGAGAAGGAGTCTACGGAAACACTCTGAGCCGGACAGCGTCTTAGAGAATTTGAAAAGCCTTGAGGATTGGGACGACTTGTGATTCGGTTTTGGGATGCACTGGCTGTTGTTTTCTGTGACTACGGCTCATTAATTGCACCGCAAAAGAGAGGCTAATTCAGACCGTCAATGACAATGCTTACAACCGTTTGAGGTCGGCTGTCAAGTCCTCCAGCAGTGCCAAAGCGTCTTGGGACGCGGAGCCGTTTCTTGTCACCTTCGTCACACCAACACCGCCTGAACGTTGGTATTGATGTAAACATCGAACGAGATAGTCAAAGTAAGTTAATTAAAGTTCACTAAATTATATTAAGCTAATTAGGTAAAATAAACGAAATTAAATCAAACTTAATTAAATCAAACCAAAAAATTGAATTAAATTAAATTAAATTAAATTAAATTAAATTAAATTAAATTAAATTAAATTAAATTAAATTAAATTAAATTAAATTAAATTAAATTAAATTAAATTAAATGAAATTAAGTGAAATTAAATGAAATTAAATGAAATTAAATGAAATTAAATAAAATTAAATTAAATTAAATTAAATTAAATTAAATTAAATTAAATTAAATTAAATTAAATTAAATTAAATTAAATTAAATTAAATTAAATTAAATTAAATTAAATTAAATGAAATGAAATGAAATTAAATTAAATTAAATTAAATTAAATTAAATTAAATCAAATTAAATTAAATTAAATTAAATTAAATATAAATTAAAATTAAATTAAATTAACTAAATCAAACTGAATCAAGCGAAATCTATAATTAAACTATATGGTCAAATCTTGTATTAAACTCACATTAAATCAAATTAAATTAAATTAAATTAAATTAAATTAAATTAAATTTAATTAAATCAAATTAAATTAAATTAAATTAAATTAAATTAAATTAAATTAAATTAAATTAAATTAAATTAAATTAAATTAAATTAAATTAAATTAAATTAAATTAAATTAAATTAAATTAAATGAAATTAAATGAAATTAAATGAAATTAAGTTAAATGAAATGAAATTAAATAAAATGAAATAAAATGAAATGAAATTAAATTAAATTAAATTAAATTAAATTAAATTAAATTAAATTAAATTAAATTAAATTAAATTGAATTAAATTAAATTAAATTAAATTAAATTAAATTAAATATAAATTAAAATTAAATTAAATTAAATTAACTAAATCAAACTGAATCAAGCAAAATCTATAATTAAACTATATGGTCAAATCTTGTATTAAACTCAAATTAAATCAAATTAAATTAAAGAACATCAAATCAAAGTACATTAAATTAACTTGACTGAATTAATTAAACAAAATTAAACTGAATTAAGCGGAATCTATAATTAAACTATGTAAATAAAACTAAATTTGGTAAAATCAAATTTTGAACCTAATTAAATTGAGCAAATTAAATTAAATTAAATTAAATTAAATCAAATTAAATTAATTTAAATTAAATTAAATTAAATTATATTAAATTAAATTAAATTAAATTAAATTAAATTAAATTAAATTAAATTAAATTAAATTAAAGTAAATTAAATTAAATTAAATTAAATTAAATTAAATTAAATTAAATTAAATTAAATTAAATTAAATTAAATTAAATTAAATTAAATTAAATTAAATGTAAATTAAATTAAATTAAATTAAATTAAATTAAATTAAATTAGTCTAAATTAAATTAAATTAAATAATCAAATTAAAGTAAATTAAGTTGAATTAAATTAAATTAAATCAAATTAAGTTGAATTAAATTAAGCTAAATTAAATTAAATTAAATTAAATTAAATTAAATTAAATTAAAGTAAATTAAATTAAATTAAATTAAATTAAAGTAAATTAAATTAAATTAAAATAAATTAAAATAAATTAAATTAAATTAAATTAAATTAAATTAAACTAAAGTAAATTATATTAAATTGAATTAAAATAAATTTAATCAAATTAAGTTAATTTGAATTAAATAAAAAATAAATGAATTTGAATTAAATCAAATTAAATAAAAGAACATTAAATCAAAGTACATTAAATTAACTTGAACTGAATTAATTAAACTAAATTAAATCAAACCAAGCCAAATTTCGAAACGAACTACATTAGATTAAATTTCATAAAATCAAAGTTCGAGTAGAACTGAACTACATTAAATTAAATCAAATCAAATTTCGAATTAAGCCAAATTACATTAAACTAAACCAAATTAAATTTCAAAAATCCAAATAAACTAAATACTTCATTACATAGTAGCCCTTCTTCACCGTTGGCCTGCAGTCCAGGCTCCTTCAGGACCTTTACATGGTTGGCGGGAAAGATGCCGATCTGACCTCGCTCGTTCCGGCCCTCGTACCAGTTGTCGTCCACGCGCTTCGTCAGTGTCACGCGGTCGCTCTGCAAGCGCACTGATGTATCAGGGTAAAGTTTCCAGTAACTCGTCAAGTGTCAACCTACTCAGTGTGTTACGGTTAGCTATGTACCGTGTACCCTGTTGAGACTGAGCTCCTCAGCTCTTCTGGCGGCGAAGGAGTAGAGGGCGATGGCCTCTCCCGACCTCCGCTCCTCTTCCTCGAGGCTGGCCGAGGGCCTGGGTCGGTCCAGCAGCAGATTCTCCTTGTCGCTCGTCACGGAGTCAGAGGCGCGGTCGGCGATGGCCACCACCTAAAGGTTTTTGGTGAGAATTTGGTTTCGAAGTATCGATTTCTGTTTTGTCAGTGTAGGATAATTGGCGTTCCTACATTGTTTCCTTGCGTTAGGTTTTGCTTCCGTCTGCTGTTTTCCCCTTTCTCGTTAGTTATCGCCCTCTTTCGCCCCTTCTAGAGTAGTTTTGCGCTAGGTCGGAGTGGTTTTTCGTCGCTTGCTTCTTCGTCGTTTAGTGTTTCGTGTTGGTTTTGTCACCGTTAGGTAGCTTGTAACTTGAGCTATCCGCCGGTGTTTTCCGTTCCGCGTGCCGTTGTCGTAAGCGCGAGTTATGCGCCTTTGAAGGTGTAATCTGTGACACAGATCGCGCTGATTATTCGTTTGCGCGGGAAGTCTTTGCGCGTCGTTTCGCCGCACCTAGTCGCTCTAGCGTAAAAGCAGATAGGCGCGTCGATATCTCGGGTTCTCTCGCTGCTTTTCTCGAGTAGAGAAGTGAGAGGCTCGCGCGCTGTGTGCTGTTGCTTTGGCTTTGCTGTTGCTTCGGTGGAAGTCAGTCGCCGTGCGCCGGAATCACGACTGAGAAAGGCATCGCACAGAAGCACTGCACAGTTGCACAGTGTCTGGAAGAGAGAGGCGAGAAGTAGAGCTCCGCCTAGTGTCAGAGAGAGAGAGAGAAGGCGAGAAGTAGAGCTCCGCCTTAGAGCTGCGCGCTACGTCTCCGGTCAGGGAGGCTCTCCAGGTCGTTTCGGACGGCGTGAAGGAGAGTGAGACGTAGTGACGACGGCTGCAGACGCCGGCCGACCTGCTCGCGAACCGGCAGGTGAGAGGCGCAGAGGGGGAAGCGCCGGCCCGCGTTGCTGCAAAGTGGTGTCCGAGACAGCGGATAGCCAGTGCAGTGTGGTGACTGCAGAGCTGTCGGAGCAGCTGGAACGGAAGCGCAGCTGACTGAGATCGGCTAGTCTGAGATCAGTTGCAGCGCCGCTTCGACCACAGCTTGCGGAGTCTCCTGACGCTCTGAGTCGTCGGCTCAGCACGAGAGCCTGGGTGAGCGCTTTGGCTGAGAGGAGTCAGCTACAGGTGCACGCCGCCGCTCTTGGAAGGTGCTGACGAGGTGTCCTACGCAGCGCTGAGGCTGGTAGAGAATCAGGAGGTGCCTGAGGGCTTTCCCTGAAGGAGAGGCGAAAACAGGTGAGCTTACGTAGCCCTGTAAAGAGTTGGAGGACTCTATTCGCCGCCGTCTATGGTAAAGACGAGAACAGGAGCGCAGTCCTACCCTGAGACGTCCAGTATGGAGACTGACGACGTGGTGGGGACGTGTTGCTTCTGTGAGGAGGAGGTGCTGTCGTCGCAGTATCCCATCACGCGCGCGGGGCGCTGCGGGCGCTTGTCGCATGGTGATGTGGGGCACAACTGCATCCCAGATGACCAGGTGGACGTGGCGAATGGCCCGTGGACTTGTGGAGCTTGTCGCGCGGCCCAGAGAAGCAGCCAGGCGCCAGTCGCCAACGCTGATGAGACGCCAGTCTTCAGTCTGATTGGGGGTGGCAGTGGTGGAGGAGACGGCAGTCAGCCTCGGCAGCAGAGTAGTGTTGGAGGAGGGATTGACGTGCAGTCTCTGCTGACGCAGTTGACTACAGTCATGGACCAGAAGCTGACGCAGATGTCCACTGTGATGGACCAGAAGCTTCAGCCATTGAGTGGCGGTGTGGCTACTCTGAATAGCAGTCTGACGACGTTGGCAGGTCGCGTTGGGCAGCTGGAAGGGCAGGCGCTAGGGTCGGCTGCGCCGCCGGCGAGTAGTGCTTCAGCTGTGCCAGTCACGTCAGTCACGGTGTCGCCGCCCACGACCACGGTGCCCGCTTCAGTGGCCGCGCCAGTCGCGCCGTTGCCGGCAGGTGGAATGGTGGGTGGTGGAGTCAGCAGTGCGTCTGTTGTGGCGTCTGGTGGAACTTCGACGTCCCTGCCAGTGACCACTGCGAGTGGCATGCAGGCGACGACCACCACGACGTCGAGCCAAGCGGCGCTGGGAGGGATTCCCAGTGTCAGAGTGAATGCGTCGAGTGGAGTGGGTCCGTTGGGTGTGCCTCTGGCTTCGTTGGTGCCCCCGGTGGCGCCGCCGCCAGTTCCGCCTCCCGTCCAAGTGCCACCAGTTGCGGTGGGCAGCCAAGGTGAGTGGTCGTGGAATCAGGCCACTGGTTGGACGTGGACGCAGAAGGCTCAGCCCAGTGTCGCTCCAGGGCAGACTGTTCCAGCGCCGATAGTGTTGTCGAGTCGAGACATGGGAGCGCTGCCACACTTTCGTGGGGAGGTGGGCAGTGACTGGAACAGCTTTCAGAGAGCGTTTGAGGACCGAATGGTGGCCACGCAGGTGCCCAGGTCACTGTGGCTGGTGACGCTGCAGTCCTTCCTCAAGGACCACCCCTGCGAGCTGGCGCACCAGACGCGAGAAGCGCTTGGCAATTTGGCTGACTATGAGGCAGTGGTGGCGAAGTTGGCGGCCGTCTACGCCGACCACAGGCCCACGCACGTCTGCCTCAAGGAGTTCTTCAACAGAGGTTGGAGCAGGGGAAGTGAGTCGATCGAGGCGTTCGTGGCGGCCTTGCGAGGGCTAGTCTACAAAGCTTGGCCGACCCAGCCTGGTATCTGGGACGACATGGTGAGAGACCAGTTGTTGAGGAGTCTCCCAAACGATCTGACTGCTTCTGCCTACGCTGTCAGTGAGACCAAGACTCTGGAGGGCCTGTGTCAGTATGTGCGCAACGTGCTGGACGCCAAGGCCCCAGAGAAGCCTGCCAAGGGAGGGCAGAGTGGTCAGCCTGGTCAGAAGAAGGCGTCGGTTGAAGGAGGCGCCCAGGGTGGTCGAGGAGGCGAACAGCAGCCCAGTGATGCCCAGTCTGGTGGCAACAAGGGGCAGCAGCGGCCCACTGACGCCCGAGGCTTCCCTTTGACTGAGTGCTTCAGCTGCCACAAGTTTGGCCACGTCAGGCGCAACTGTCCCACTAAGCCGCCACCTGTGGAGGTAAAGCGAGAGACAGTGGGATGGCTGCAGGGTAGTCAGGGGAGGGTGAATACGTTGCAGAGGCGACGCACCCTGCTGGGAGGAAGGTGCCCCAGTGAAGCCCCCTCTGAGGACGATGGTGAGTCTGTTGGTGACCAGGAGGGAGACCCTGGCTTTGGACAAGCCAGGGCGGACCCCCCAACGGCTGACAAGGGGTGTCAGGTGGTCCCAACGGCTGAAGTCGGGTGCCAAGTGGGAGCCCCTGGCTTGGGACAAGCCAGGGCGGACCCCCATGGAGAGACTGCAGAGCAAACCGGCCTGGAGGGTGAAAGCGGAAGAGCGGCTAGCCTGCTCGCTGAGGAACCCCAGGTGCGCGGTCACTGCTACCAGCTGCAGATGGTCCCTGGCGCGCCACCCATGGCGCTGCAGGCCAGGAGGGTCGGTGGTGTGCGCCGACGGAGCAAGAAGAAGCTGGACGTGGACGGCCAGTCGACCAAGCTGGGCCACATCAGCAACTGCCAGAGCCACTCCAAGGCCAAGCAGGGGCTGCAGAAGGCCACCCAAGGATTCCACTGGGAGCCTGGTTCCACTGGTCACCGATTTCTGTCACCACGACGTCTGGACGAGGAAGTCGTGGGCAATGGGGAAGCCGGGTTCGACCCCACCCCAGGGAGAGCGGGGAGCCCCCATCCCACAGCCATCGGGCTGGCCCACGTGAAGATCAAGCACTCGCTGCAGAGCAAGGAGCTTCTGCTGCGCCAAGGATCGCTTCGACCCCCCTGAATCGATCGAGGGCGATCGACCCAGCCAGGACGGAAGATGTAGGATAATTGGCGTTCCTACATTGTTTCCTTGCGTTAGGTTTTGCTTCCGTCTGCTGTTTTCCCCTTTCTCGTTAGTTATCGCCCTCTTTCGCCCCTTCTAGAGTAGTTTTGCGCTAGGTCGGAGTGGTTTTCCGTCGCTTGCTCCCTCGTCGTTTAGCGTTTCGTGTTGGTTTTGTCACCGTTAGGTAGCTTGTAACTTGAGCTATCCGCCGGTGTTTTCCTTTCCGCGTTTCGTTGTCGTAAGCGCGAGTTATGCGCCTTTGAAGGTGTAATCTGTGACACAGATCGCGCTGATTATTCGTTTGCGCGGGAAGTTGTTGCGCGTCGTTTCGCCGCACCTAGTCGCTCTAGCGTAAAAGCAGATAGGCGCGTCGATATCTTGGGTTCTCTCGCTGCCTTTTCTCGAGTAGAGAAGTGAGAGGCTCGCTTGCTGTGTGCTGTTGCTTTGGCAGTTCTGTTGCGTTGGAAGTCAGTCGCCGTGCGCCGGAACCACGACTGAGAAAGGCATCGCACAGAAGCACTGCACAGTTGCACAGTGTCTGGAAGAGAGAGGCGAGAAGTAGAGCTCCGCCTAGTGTCAGAGAGAGAGAGAAGGCGAGAAGTAGAGCTCCGCCTTAGAGCTGCGCGCTACGTCTCCGGTCAGGGAGGCTCTCCAGGTCGTTTCGGACGGCGTGAAGGAGAGTGAGACGTAGTGACGACGGCTGCAGACGCCGGCCGACCTGCTCGCGAACCGGCAGGTGAGAGGCGCAGAGGGGGAAGCGCCGGCCCGCGTTGCTGCATCAGTGCTCGAACCTCGACGTAGTTGACGGGCAGGATGCCGACCTTGCCGGCCAGCTCGCCCTCGTACCAGTTGCGGTCGATCATGCGCCGGATGCGCACCAAGTCGCCCTTCTTGAAGGACAACTCTCTGAACTAGTGTGGCTACGGTAATAAGGCTGCCGTACCCATTGACTCTATTTGCCAACCTTGGAGAGTGGGCGGCAAAGGTGTAGTTGGCTCTAGCCACGGCGCGAAACTCGATTCCCACGGGGGAGGCGGCGCGCCTGGCGAAGCTTGCTGGCGTGCTGGATCTGGTGTCGCCGTAACGATCGAACAGGTGGTCAAATCGGTCGTCGGAGATTCCCGGCGACTTTGTAGGCCTGCAAAGGGTGGGCTGCTTGCAATATCGTTATTATTGGAGTCGATATTGTTTTAATCCCCCCACAGGTATCCGTGCCGTCTGGCCCTGAGTTGTTCGATCTCCGTGTCCTGTCGCTTCCTGCGCTCCTCCTCCAGCAGAAACTCCTTGTCGTAGCTCGACAAGGACGAGTGACTTCGCTTGGGATAGCCCCCATTGACGTAGGAGTCTAGAAGACGATGAACGGTTGGTAGTGATTCGAAGTGGCTGTTTAGTTCGA
>JASAMZ010012879.1:0-13786 GCA_030248115.1 Linhomoeus sp. GSCO2_2 | reverse complement strand
ACCACATATGTCACTGAGTTCTACTTCGGTGTGACTGAAACACACACACACACACACACACACACCCACAGACACACACACACACATTGTCATCCGTATATATACACCTCGCCGCGCTGAGGCGCGGCGAAAAAATTAATCCCGGGCGATCCCAATGTTGCCCTGCAAGAACCCCTCAGAAAGGAGCGTGTCAGAAGTAGCGCATGAATAGTGGACTCCGGGCGGGCGCGCGTCATATCGGAAAGGCTTCGAAATACTTTACAAAAGTATCCACTCTTTTACTCTTCCACTTTAAAACACTCACAAACCACTCTGTATTAATAAAACAACTCAACTTTTTTAAAAACAGCTTGTTCGTCGTAGTCCCAAGAAGACAAGTGTAACCACGTGCGTATGTACCGGGTTTTTCCGAAAAGAACACCACCCCGAATACAGGTGTTCATTAGATTCTTTCCGAATATAACACCATGGTGTTCTATTTAGCGACGACATTTCAAATAAAATTGCTCACGTTAGAGGCTACAAAGGATGAATTTTGAGTTCTTGGAGCTACTCTTTGCTATTTGTTTAGCCGATTTCGTAATTTTGCCATATTTTGTCATGGAACAGCAGGTGATTGAAGACTCAGAAGACGTAATTGCTGTCCAAAATATGTCAAAAGAGCCATTATTTACTTCTTTGCTTACTTCTTGTTGCGTTAGCATGCACTTTCGCTATCAGAATTTCCATTGTCAGCATGGCCGAAAGATCTGAGCATCCAGAAGTGAGAAAATTGACTTTCCGTTTATAGCACCCTGGTGTTATATTTGGAGCCCAACTGAACAGGACAAAACGGCCAAAACCGAATACAACACCATGGTGTTCTTTTCGGAAAAAACCCGGTAGTTTTACATCGCGATGCCCTACAGGAGTCGCGGCACACCTGTAGAAGTCCATTCACAAAGAGCAGCAGTGCAGCTCAATATGAAGTGCGATGCAGTGTCGATTAGGCAGACAGACTGGTTCCAAGAATGGGATGTCAACGTTTCTAGCATACAAACTCGCTTCCAGGTGTATATCAAGGTGCCCTTGCTTTGCTCAACAATGTACATGGAACAGAACATCGAGCATTTAACTGAACGAAGCTTCAGCCGCTCTTGTACTCGCCGCTCTGGTGCTTAGCAAGGGCAACGTGACGGCGTCATTTTAAACCACTGCGTGCTGCTGTAAAACAGACTCAAATCAAGTGAGCGTTGTGTGTTTGGTCGACTCTTGTTGGGGGTATTGCTGCCTGTTTGAGACTTGTCTTGCCTGATATTGCTCTATGCAATGATGCACTCGCAAGCCAAGAGTGTAAGAGAGAAAGCGGAATTCGCGAGCGCTTCCACACAACATGGCACATCACGTCATGTGGGAGGAGCGAGTTCCTGTCGCCCCGTCAGTTGCCTCCATATTGATTTTCCACACTTCACAATGCTGCGAGGCTGGCGGCGAGCGGCCGCCCTTCCCTACTAGCGTGGGCACTTCTCAGAACACCCCGTCCCTGTTTACCGAGTTTTCTGTTCTGTTTCGCTGACTCACGCGTGTTTACTGCTCCAAAAGGCTTATAAATCCGAGAAGTTGGAGTTAGAGCAGATCTTTAGACCACTCCTGACAGGCATTAGCGCCCGGTATGCAAATGGCTAACTGGGCACTGGTCATTCTGACTATTATGACTGCAACGGCAATTGAAGTCTCCGCAGATTTGGGCATTCTGAAAGCCTTGTGTAAGAATGGACGATGGGACGACGACGCACAAAACTGCACCTGCTTCAAAGAGTTTCACGGACCCCTGTGCCAATTCAACTGTGGTAAGAGCCTAATACTTGCCAAGTGTGCAGTCGTTGCATCGTGCAGCCGGATAATAAAGAAACATTAAGAGTGAGAGTCTGTAAGAATCGAACAATTTCAACGATTCTTGGACAACTGTTTTGGGGCGATGCCACCTATTTCGATGAAAATTGAACCACAGATGCCCCTTGATGAAAAATACTTGCTGCCAAAATTTTTTTCAAAAATTCCGCCAAATTCAAAATTTACAGCTTGTTGAAGTTTTCCAACTTTGAGCATCTGTACTAAAAAAGGCTGTTTCGCCAAGAAAACTCTAAGTAGCCTATCGTACGCAGAATTTTACGTAGAATTCGATGATGCTTTCAAAATTTTCGAAAAATTATTTTTTATCGGTCAAAATGCGCATTTTTTCAAAAATCCGTAAATTTTTTTCTGGATTTTTGGAAATATCTTGAAAATAAGCCTGCTGCCCAAGCAATTTTCTTCGCCTGTTTTGTAGCTTTGAAGATGCCCTACAAATGTAAATAGGTCGCGCGAATTTTTCGGTTGACCTTGGCTGTCATTTGGCCTGACGATTTGTGTCAAATTGCGCATTTTTGGCCAAAGTCAAACTAAAAGTGGTCGTAGCTGGAGATTGAGGTGGCTGCCCAGGCGATTTTATTAGTGCGATTGGTAAAGCCATCAGTGCCACGTATCATCATGCAGACAAAGAGCGTTTTTGTTTTGACTGACATGGTTAAATCGGCGGGAGATCGCTGAAGTGTAAAATGTGCCAAATTCAGCATTTGGAAACATCCAGCTCTCGACAGGAACGTCATGGAAGGTTGGCATGGTTGAATAAAATGATCGACTTTGTACAGCCTACAAGTCCGCCGACTTTCAGCAAAATCGCTAAATGTTGAAAAATTCGTTCTGAGGAAAGCTGTGTTGTCGCCAGCAAATTTTTCAACATTTAGCGATTGGGCTGAAAATCGGTGGACTTGTAGGCGGTACAAAGTCGATCATTATATTCAACCATGCCAACCTTCCATAACGTTCCTGTCGAGAGCTAGATGTCTCCAAATGCTGAATTTGGCACATTTTACACTTCAGCAATCTCCCCCCGATTTAACCATGTCAGTCAAAACAAAAACGCTCTTTGTCTGCATGATGACAAGTGGCACTGATGGCTTTACCAATCGCACTAATAAAATCGCCTGGGCAGCAACCTCAATCTCCAGCTACGACCACTTTTAGTTTGATTTTGGCCAAAAATGCGCAATTTGACACAAATCGTCAGGCCAAATGACAGCCAAGGTCAACCGAAAAATTCGCGCGACCTATGTACATTTGTAGGGCATCTTCAAAGCTACAAAACAGGCGAAGAAAATTGCTTGGGCAGCCGGCTCATTTTCAAGATATTTCCAAAAATTCAGCAAAAATTTTACGCATTTTTGAAAAAATGCGCATTTTGACGGATAAAAAATAATTTTTCGAAAATTGTGAAAGCATCATCGAATTCTACGTAAAATTCTGCGTCGGATAGGCTACGTAGAGTTTTCTTGGCGAAACAGCCTTTTTCAGCACAGCTGCTCAAAGTTGGAAAACTTCAACAAGCTGTAAATTTTGATTTTGGCGGAATTTTTAAAAAAAATTTTGGCAGCAAGTATTTTTCATCAAGGGGCAGCAGTGGTTAAATTTTCATCGAAATCGGTGACATCGACCCAAAAAAGTTGTCCAACCTTTGTCTGATTCTTATAGACTCGCACTCTTAAAACGCGGACAGGTCACAAAATAGTCTAGACTCATACGGTGTTTTCAGTGAGACGAAACGCCTACCGACGCCAGTTCGAGCAAACCCGACCAAAGTGCAACTGCTTGCCAGGCTGGATTGGGCCCACGTGTGACCGACTGCGCTGTTGGAACGGGGAATTTGACTTCAACCTGTCGAAGTCAGTGGGGAAATATTCTTTACAAGCAAGTCACAAACGATGAAACAAAAGGTTGTTTAGCGATGTAGCTGTTTCCACGTTGCAGGTGCGTCTGCAGCGCTGGCCACGAGGGGCGCTACTGTCACAAGCCGTCCAACTGCAACTATGGAAGGCTCAGCTTTCACTGCAACCTGGCCGCATACGGATGGAACCACTGCAAGTGCGACTGCTACTCGGACTGGAAGGGGAAGCTGTGCAGCTTGAGGTGCGAACACGGCAGCGTGCTAACGGAAGGCGGGAAAGAAGTGTGCAAGTGCGACGAGGGATACAAGGGTGCAAGGTGTGCGACACTCACTGGTATTGCTGAATAAGCCGCATTAAGCAATTACTGATGGCCAGTAGCGGAAATCCATTTTCGTATGCGTATAACGCTTGCACGCGAACAGACTCACTTGCGTATGCGTAGTCGTAGTACGCGCGGCAAAAAGTTTGGATGTGCGTATGTGCGTACGATTTTCAATGCATAAATTTTGCCAGAAATCTACCTTTGAATGACACTGTTGCATTCAGAGGAGATGGAAACTTCGCTTCTGTATCGGATACCAATCAATTTCGACCATTATATAAATTGAATGAAAATCGAGACAACGTTTGTCATCTGCAAGCTACATATAGGCCACATTAGTCTACATTAGGAGACATTTGTAGGCAACACCCATTGGTTGCAGCTGCAACTGGAACCCAAACGACAGCGCCAGCGAAGAGCGGGCAACCGACAACGACGCGTTCGCGGGCATGGGCTTCGTCTGCGTTCTCGTGGTCAGCATCATGATCTGCTGGGGCTGCATCAAGCGCGCCAATACCACTCCACTGGAGGGGTACAGCGCCGGGGTGCAGCAGAGTGTTAGCAGTGGGAGCCAGCCTCAGCAAGGCTATCCCAGACAACAATACAGTGGCGTCATTAGACCAGCGGCTGTTCTAGTGGAGGGTGGAGGATTGACTGTGGAGCCTCTGGGGCCGCCGCCCAAGTACTCGGACGTAGAGGCGCCTCCACCCAAGTATTCAGACGTGGCGCAGCCGCAGTTGTGATCTGATATCTGAAGCAACCAATCATGTAAGTGGCAGCTGTGGGGGCGATACTTTAAAAGAGCTAGCCGCTGGATAGGCGCCGGATGTTATTTTGACGGGTCCACTGCGCACGTGCAACAAGTCGATTGCGACAACTAGGTACGCTTGTATATTAACAGATGGCCAATTATGTATTTGTTCGTCCTGTACAACTGTTTGAGTTACGCACGTGGTAATGGGAACGCGAAGCTTCAACTTACGAAACGAATTTGCCTGTGATATGTAGGCAAAGCCATGTGTGCCGGCCTGCTTTCGCCATCGGGGCGGGACCGCCAAAGAATGCACAAGCCATGAACAGTCGACGCAGGGAGACTGCAGTCACTCTAGATCATACCGTATCCACTCACAGATACACTGAACTGGAGAGGGCGCCGCCGCCAAGGTACCACTCTGAGCTGGTTCTGGTTGTGTCTGGCATGTGCCTTCAACTGCGCCATGGCGAATGCGTTATAATGACAACTGCTGTCATACATATGACAGTGTCCTTGCTTTGCACTTTGTGCCGCGGGTGTATTGCAGTGTTGTTACAATGGTATGGTAATGACATTGGATGGGTAAGTTCAATTGTAACAGCCAACGAGAATGTTGGCAGATGCTGCGTTACGGTCGATTCATCAAAGCAAAGCATGTTGCTAGACGGCGGGGTTGCACCTTTTAGTAGACCACAACGGTGGAGCACTGAGCATACACTAGCAGAACCGACAACACTTACAACGGATTCACCTACAGTATGTACGGTGATATTGTCAGACTACCATCGTGCATGCCAGCTGAATAACCTCTTGACAGCCTCTCTATAAGGCTTTATCACAATCAAAGTAATCAATGGGTCTACAATTCTATTCATAAGTAAGCTGAGCCCGAGTCTAATCAACGGCTCTTTCCTAACCCCTGCAACGACAACGAAGGAATAGAATGAGAAGATTGGAGCTTGATTTGATAGACTGGCCATACCGTAAAACCTCCAACAAGCGACCTGGTCGCTTATTATTTCAACCACCCCTCTGGGAGTCGCTTATAAAAGGGGATGGGTCGCACATTGGAGGGGGGTCGCTTATTGTTCAGTGCAAGGCTGAGTCGTCACGTCAGCATGCAACTTTGCAATCTGCACCAGACAGCGGTTCAGCAATAGGCAATAATTATAGCAGGTACAACAGACGCACTGTTTATGCACTGTTTGCTATCATCAACACACGTCATCAGCGGTCTTTCTTTCAGGCACAAGGTCCAGATAGCCATACGCTTCCGCTGAAGCGTCCAGCTGCGTCTTGAGACAGCGTCTGACTTCGTCAAATGTGGGCCGATCCTCGGGCCTCGTCTTCCAGCAACGCAGCATCAGTTTGTATCTGCGATTAGACACTGAATTCACGGATTTCGAATCATGCAAATGACAGAAACCACACAATACCAACGAACGTTTCCAGAGGACACTGCTCTGGTCTGCCCATTCTGTGGCCGGCGAAAAGGTGCTCCGCCATGTCGCACGGCTGGACCCCTTGGAAAGGGGCCTCGCCCAGACTGAAGACTTCGAAGAGCAGAATACCGTAAGACCACCTGAAACAGAAAGATTTACAGTAGTTGAGGCTGCGCCAACACACTGTAGTCTGACACCTACCTAATTCACAGCTTGGCACAGCTTAGAGTTACCCAAATTTTTTGAGATATATTTTCTTATTTTCAGCCTGTAGCTAATTTCAACTGATTTTCATAATATGATCCATAGCTATAAATTTCATGTAAAATGCCTAAAGGCAGAAAGGAGAATATGTTCCAAGTATGAAGCATGTAAAAGTAAGAGTATTAAACGATATTCCTCTGGTGTAGCAAATGCGGCGCTTTGCGCCGCCCACCCATTTGTTAAAGAAAGAATAGTACCAGTATTGATTGAAAGAAAGCATTTTCGACTAAAATCATCCACACAAACTGCGCAAAGGTCACAACGACACGCTAGGGTGTGCCGAATATGTTACCGCGTGTCGTTGTGACCTTTGCGCAGTTTGTGTGGATGATTTTAGTCGAAAATGCTTTCTTTCAATCAATACTGCTACTATTCTTTCTTTAACAAATGGGTGGGCGGCGCAAAGCGCCGCATTTGCTACACCAGAGGAATATCGTTTAATACTCTTACTTTTACATGCTTCATACTTGGAACATATTCTCCTTTCTGCCTTTAGGCATTTTACATGAAATACTCTTACTTTTTGATTGGCGGAGCCAATCAACATACGCTACCGATGTAGGCTACATTGAGACAAGATGGTAGAGGCTCTCTGTCTAGATTGACCCATTTGGGTAACGTACGGGACGAGCAGGACAATTTTGGAACACGTATACAGGGGCTCCTGAGCGAAAGGGGGCACTTTGAGGCACGCACAAAGCGAGTAGGACAATTTTGGGACGCGTTTGCAGGGCCTCCTGAACGAGCGGGGGCACTTTGAGGCACGTACCAAATGAGTAGGACAATTTTGGGACACGTTTGCAGGGCCTCCTGAACGAGCGGGGGCACTTTGAGGCACGTACAAAATGAGTAGGACAATTTTGGGACACGTTTGCAGGGCCTCCTGAACGAGCGGGGGCACTTTGAGGCACCCACAAAACGAGTAGGACAATTTTGGGACACGTTTGCAGGGCCTCCTGAACGAGCGGGGGCACTTTGAGGCTCGTACCAAATGAGTAGGACAATTTTGGGACACGGTTGCAGGGCCTCCTGAACGAGCGGGGGCACTTTGAGGCACGTCCAAAATAAGTAGGACAATTTTGGAACACGTTTGCAGGGCCTCCTGAACGAGCGGGGGCACTTTGAGGCACCCACAAAACGAGTTGGACAATTTTGGGACACGTTTGCAGGGCCTCCTGAACGAGCGGGGGCACTTTGAGGCACCCACAAAACGAGTAGGACAATTTTGGGACACGTTTGCAGGGCCTCCTGAACGAGCGGGGGCACTTTGAGGCACCCACAAAACGACACGGTTGCAGGGCCTCCTGAACGAGCGGGGGCACTTTGAGGCACCCACAAAACGAGTTGGACAATTTTGGGACACGTTTGCAGGGCCTCCTGAACGAGCGGGGGCACTTTGAGGCACCCACAAAACGAGTAGGACAATTTTGGGACACGTTTGCAGGGCCTCCTGAACGAGCGGTGGCACTTTGAGGCACGTACAAAATGAGTAGGACAATTTTGGGACACGTTTGCAGGGCCTCCTGTACG
The DNA here is from genome assembly GCA_030248115.1 of Linhomoeus sp. GSCO2_2. Taxonomy (NCBI): domain Eukaryota; kingdom Metazoa; phylum Nematoda; class Chromadorea; order Monhysterida; family Linhomoeidae; genus Linhomoeus; species Linhomoeus sp. GSCO2_2. Next base: position 5,731 of record JASAMZ010012879.1, on the reverse strand, counting down.
AGCGGGGGCACCTTGAGGCACCCACAAAACGAGTAGGACAATTTTGGGACACGTTTGCACGGCCTCCTGTACGAGCGGGGGCACCTTGAGGCACGTACAAAATGAGTAGAACAATTTTGGGACACGTTTGCAGGGGCTCCTGAATGGGGGGGGGGGGACGCTTAGATGCTGCACTGTACGCGCACAACCGTGGGTTGGGCAACAACAGAAGGCGGACTCGACGAGATGCTGATCATGGTGGACGTTAGAGCGTGATCTGGAGAAGAAGAAGGAGAAGACGACGAAGAATTCACCCCCCGCCGTTGGGACAAGAAACGCGCCGCGATCCTTTTTGCGCCTGTAACTTTCGCTACACTTAACCGATTTTAACCAAATTTGGAATTTAATCTATTTATGATAAAGTCCTTTAGTGTGCCAAATTTCAACCAATTCCGTCTAGCACAGCCCGAGAAATATATATCGTGACGATGGGAAAAGGCGCGCGCGGCCTGGATGGAACATATTATGGTCTGGCGCTGCCGCGCCAGCCATGATTCGCAGCATATGACACAGTCCTTGTCCAGGCTCCCATTGCGAACAATGTTGTAAAAGTCAGTCCTACTTTGCAGAGCCCGGACAACACTCACACGTCAGACTGCTGCGTGTAGAGGAAGTCCCGAATGGACTCTGGCGCCATCCAGTTGATGGGCAGGCGACCGCCTCTGGCGTTGTAGACGTCGTCGTCCAGCAGGCGGCACAGACCGAAGTCGCCGATCTAACAATAGACAGAACTACTTATGTATGTACATACGTTCACCAGCAAAGAGTTCGTGAAAGTAACTGGACGTCAATGCTCCACCTTAGCTACGTCGCCGTGAATGAGCACGTTGCGCGCCGCGAGGTCTCTGTGGACGAAGTGTTTCGAGCCTAGGAACACCTGAAACGGTCTCGGGTAGTGCACATCTGTAAAATTAGTCATCATAAATCAAACAATTTTCATCGACTTTTCCCACCATGCCATCGCTGACTTGCCAACAGTAGGAGAGAAACTGCTTGACAAGTTGTTTCTTGAACTCTTCGAACTCTGGATCATCCGTTGTCGTCATCTCGGTCTCATCCGCCTGAGGAAACTAACACGTGTAGATAGTGACATTCTCTACAAAGAACTTATTCAGGTCTCAATGAGAGCCTGCAAAAAAACCCACACTATTTTCCACTCTGAACGTTGTCCTGTGGCTCCTGACAAACTTCAACAGGTCTCCATCCCTGCAGTACTCAATGACCAGACAAATGGGTTCAGTGACCGTCCTGCACGCGAGCATGTTCACAAGGTGCCTGTGATACTCCAGTGACTTCATGAATGAGATCTCTTGGAGAAAGTCGTTCTTGGAAGCATTGCCAGCGAATTCTGGCAACACTTTGACGGCCACAGTGCAGTCTTCCAGCTCTCTGGCAAGAAACGCAGCCTGCGGCCAGATCTCCAGCGCTGGAGGCTTGCCAGAGATGCGACCTATTTAGATATATGGTTTAGTATTGACGCATATGATTGTGCCATTGTCATGCTACGGTGTCATGACTGTGACCTCTGTAGACAGCCCCAAAGGCGCCCGTCCCCAGCCTCTTGGCGGTGTCAACAATCAACTTCTTGGGATCGATTTCCCATTGGTCTGGAATGTCATTTAGCGCTGAATTGGTTGTCCCACCACCACCGCATCGCTCTTCGACGTAGCGTTGCTGGTGAGCCCCTTCAGAAGTGTCCGAACCATGGTGCGCCTTGAGAATTGCCACCGCCTTTTGACGACTGCAAGAAATTACACAGTGATACAATGCAGGTATTACATATGTTGTGTCTGGCACAACTCATCTGATCTCACCTTGCTTTGTTGAATCTTCGGTACATTAGAATTCCAACTGCTGCGAATCCAGCAACGCAGAGAATTAGGAGGAAGATAGCTGTCGCCAAGACAGTCGGTGAAAGTGTAAAACCCCGTCGCGCTGAATATGAAGCGATACTTGACGCCCGGGGGACAAAGAGGGGAGCGGGAAAAGAATCTACATACATACATCTTTCGCAGTAGTCAATTCCAACTGTTGCCACATCCTCTCCACGTCGAAGAGAGCACTCCGACCACCTTTCACTGGTGTCAACATCTTGTTTGCACGATATGTCTCTCTGAAGTGTAACGTACCATCACCGTGAATTCGCCAATAAACCCACTTTCTCACTTCTCCAACTTCCTCTCTTCTCCAACTGCTTGGAAGCCCTGTCTATTAATGAAGTCAGGAATTGGGGAGAGGGCACTTATTGGAGTATTTACGGTAGATCTGTCCAGTTTTAGGTAATTCCAACAGCAGGCAGCAAAAGAACATCCCTACCACCTCAGAGTTCATGTCGACGTAGCTGGTGAATACTCGGACCAGGGACCAGATGTCAGTAATCTGCTTTGCTTCCTTGTAAGCGTCTGGATGCCGATTGATGCCAGAGTAGTCGAGCCACAGTAGACGCCCGCTCGACGAGCCGGCATTGGACGAAGCCAGAAGCAACTCATTCACGATAGGATCCAGGAGATCAACTAATGCTGGAATCAGCTCGTCTGGCCGGGAATTCCTGCAGACGTCGCTCCTCTCGAGGCGTTCTATTCTCCCAAATATGCGGTCGACGTCCTTGGAAAGCCAATTTGTAGCATTCCCGGACCAGAAGCCGAATTTGACCTTCGTGCCGCCTTCTGTTAGACACGACTGGACGACCGATCTGAGCTGGCGCTTGACTTCAGAGGTTAGTTCTTTGACTGACTTTTCTTGAGGACAGTCGGCGGTGACGAGCACGTAGAGTGGGATGAATGAAGTGGCTGAATTTAGGTCTATAAATAAACGACGCGCCATTTTGTAAGGCGGAATTCGTAGAAGAAACCCCGTCAGTCGTCACACCTTCAGTTGTCGCTGGTTGCGATCCTGGACTTGATTCCGTCTGTTGCGGACTGGTTGAAGGCAGATCTGAAATGCAGTAAACTGATCTGAAGTGATTCACTGCTGTGCGCACAATGTGAAAGAATCCGGCACGGTTGTTTTGAGATCGAAGCAATTAGAGTGTCATCAAATCAAACACCTGTCAGTGTCGGCGGCGTGAACATCGATGGCGCTGGGCTTTCAGTGTTGGGGAACTCTGATACTGTAGCTCCATCCTGAGCGCAACAGTAGTGCACAGTCTGCAGCCACACTACAAGTAGCAGAGCACTGCCACCGCCAAACAACACGCTGCGCACATCTGTCATTTCCCTTTAGGTACAAAGGGAGGGCATTGGTCAGTATCCCAGCCTCGTCTATACTAAATGGCAATGCCGTTCATGGTGATAAACCGATTAAGGCGGCGAGTGATGCGAGTGTCATAATCTCCACTTAGCGTTCCTTATCGCACGCCGACAACTAAGCCGGCAAGTCCTGTTAGCGAAGCACAAAACCGTTAGTGAAAGTGGATGCGGGGCGGGGCCAAGGATGACTATCGCCTCTAACCCATCGATCGATGCGCATTCCTGGCAAGCTTGGTTGAGGTGGTCAATGTCGACGCGGTACTTATGTATTGTCCGATTAGTACTGGTGAGTGGAATTGTTGAATTCGTATTTGGGCACTTGTTATGCGCCTGTGACTCTGCGCACTATATGCTACTTAAACTGTGCTGGCATGCCAAATCACGGCACACATGCATGCGGGCACTGTCTCAAGTGGTGGTTGGTACTGCAGAGGTACAGTAAATCGTCCTTCTGCTCAGCCCTTGTTCCACTAGGCAATCCAGTTGTGCCAGTCGAATCTCTCTGAATTCGGCGCACATTCACTGTGATGCTCCACAAACGCCCACGATACATTCGCTTCTTGCCCTGGAAGCTCGAGACACAAAGTTCGTCACAGAGTCACTTTGCTTCGAACAATCACGGAAGTCCATTGAATACGGTAGGCAGAGCCGGATGTTCGCTCTTCGATGGCTTTCAGAGCATGTCCCACTGTGACATACAGTAGCGTCTGCGTCACACTCACGACACAATAGTGCGTTTAGGAAGTGTTATGAGCAGTGTTTGGAGAAGGGGGAGTCTGTTGGTTGGCGTTGAGGACTTCTGGTTCTTCCTGTTGTGTTACAGCGCTGTTTTGCTTGCCTAGCCCTAGCCATCAAAGTCGCGAGCACTGACAAACTACAGCGACATCAGTAGCCGAAATATGGCCGTATTTTCCTCAATTTTCACTCCAATCGACCTAGTTTTGTTACTCGTTGCCATTCCGTCGTTTCTCTTCTATCTGAGTTTCCTGTTTGTACTGATCAAAAGGCGAACCGAGCACCCTTTTCAATCGAGCTTTTTCCAATTGTGTCGCTATTTGGGAATCGGTGATTGCGTGGCGCTATTTACCATTTTCACGTTTTGGCGATTGCCGTATTATGGAGTTTTAGTGGACTTTTTGCTGGGGTGAGAATACTCATTCTGAATAAATGCATTATGAGGGTACAAAACACACATTTGACGAAATGCCCTGAATGCATCATGCGCCAATATTCTGCTAGCAGTGATCACAAAGAACTGAAGAATTCTAAACAAGAAAATGTTGCAGAAGCGACATTGTCAACACTGCAGCGGTGACGACCATCAACACTGTCATCGCTTACCAACAGCTGGCCTGTTTTGTCTCTTAGGAATCGCATAAAGGTTGACGACTTAAGTCGGTTTGACAGAACAGTGTAGTGCATGATCCGATCGCTGGGATGACCATTGAAACTAATTCAATGTCAGTTTCAGCTTCACTGCAAATTTCTTTTGAGTTTCAGTTTCAGTTATTGAAACTGAGTTTCAGTATAACGATGACCGAAACTATGGGTCGTACACGCAATTTTGCATGCATGCGTTACAGAGCAGACGATCATGATGCGCATTTTGAGCTTTTTCGTCATCATCAACAAGCAATGCGCCATGTTGATCTGTGTTTGAGCCTAAGATGCACACGAAATACCGCTCACTGAGTTGCCACTGCAACTTGTTTCACTACATATAGCGCACAAAGACTACGCACCAATACTGAATCTGTTTGTGTAGTCTCAATTCAAATACGGTTGGCAATTTTAGTTTCAATTCAGTTTCAGTGAAACTGGGACTAGTGTCAGTTTCTATGGTCACCCTTGTCCGACCATAACATCATTTGATATTGTACACCTATAGCAATATGCAATTCTGGGGGCAAAACAGCGCTCTCAGCTGGTTAGCGCCGTAGCAGTCAACCGATGCGTGTCAGTGTTGCTGCTGAAGTCGGTCGATCGGGTGAGTGAGTAACAGCAAGCGGTACGGTTCCGCTGTCTCTTCCATTTGAAATTTGTGTTGATGATAGTGGTACCCAAGTGTCGTATCGAGTTGTGCAATTGTCGTCATTGCTGTGTGGCGCGTGAATTTTTTGGAAGGGTTGGAGGGAGAATGGATATGGGTGGTGCTTAATGCGATCAAACCTTCTCTCATGCGCTTATTCGGTCAGATTTTCGGCAAGTGGACGGTTCGCGGGATCGCTTTGGGCTCTTTGCTGGTGGCACTTTCCATAGGTGGCGCCACACCGTTCGCCGAGCCGGCGCGCGTTATCAACAATGCAACTGGGCAAGCGTTCATCATTTCTGCCAATAAGGCCGTTCAGGTTTGGTGGTAAATGACAGATCGTGATAATGTATTCCATCCAAACAAGCTGTTTTAAAAAAGTTGAGTTGTTTTATTAATACAGAGTGGTTTGTGA
>JASAMZ010012877.1:0-44182 GCA_030248115.1 Linhomoeus sp. GSCO2_2 | reverse complement strand
TTTGTAAACACGGGAACGGGAACGGGAAACCGTTTGTAAACACGGGAACGGGAACGGGAAAGCGTTTGTAAACACGGGAACGCGGGAACGGGAACGAGTTGAGGCAAGTCGCTCGCTCAGCCCATTGCCAATTAGTTCTACTTTACCTTCAACGTGTTTCCGACCTTGGTGGGGTCCTTTTCCGGCCTTGAGATTCCATCTTTTGGCAACAAAATCAAAAATAGTTCCAAAATAGTGCATCAAATGCAAAAATACGGCGCCTCGCTTCAGCTTCGGCCCGTATTTCACTCTTCTTAGTCTTCTTCTGCTTTTAGTTTAGTTTCCAGCTATAATTATATATTATGGCATAGCTTTGTTTGAGAATAAGCGCGACGCTGTGATGTTATGGTTTGCTCTGGCTATCCAAGCAATGTAGAGGAAAGCTCTCCTTCTGGATCTATGCTGACAACCAGGCAAGTCGTCCGGCGGACGCAGTATACTCCACAAATTTGGACTCCTACGCACGGCGACTCCTCTGCTGTTGAGGCCTCCTGACACTCCCAATCGCAAAACTAATGCCGAATTCGTGATCTACATCCCAAAATACCCCAGATTCGACATACAACACCCCTAGTTTCTACGGACTCGGGGGACTGAAATTCTGCACTTGGGGTAGGGTAGCATACAAATTTGTCGTAGGTACGTTCAAACATCATCTATTCACTGAACGGATGCCAAATTCGTAATCAGCGCCCCCGAAAACCCCGAAATCGAGCATAATATTGGCAAAGTCGACCCGACGCCCAAAATTCAAACCGACGCGGCAGGGATGCTGTAGCTCTGCAAATTTTTCAAAAATACTTTTCTGGGCCAGATTTAAGCGCAGAATCGTTTGAAACCACTTTTGGAACGATTCGGCAACGCATTCGAGCGCTATAGACGCCGAAATGCGAAAATCGCAATTTTCGACCCCGGAGTCGAAAAAGTCGCAGTGTAAGAAAGTTTTTTGTGTTTCGCCCGATTTTCTCCGTTCATGGCTCATTCTATAGAGGACATCTGGGAAGGAGCAACAAGAGTGGTCTCGCCGCTCTAGCTGCTACCTAGCTCGCACAGCAGCCCGTCAAAGTTGACCCAGGGCCAAAAATCGCGAATTTTTCAAATTTGGCGCCAAAATGGGTCCCGCAGCGATCCAATTCATTTTTTCCACCCTCGGCCCTATCGAGTACTACAACATATCAAAAGATAGTATATACCATTATATGCAACTTTTTCGAGTTCTACCTTGTTTAACCCAATTTTCAGTACTTTGAAAATTTAAATTTTTGAATTTCCCGCCAACGGGGTCCCGCAGCGTGACCCCGTTTGGTGTCCACCCTGCCCACTTACTAGGCCTACCCAACGCAAAAGACCGTTTGGAAATCGGCCGCTTCACGCGCGAACGCCGTTGACTGTAATTTTCTGCGTTTCGCGCACAAACGCTATATACTCCACACTTTTTTGTGGAGTATAAAAAGGCTGATGGTCTACTTCATCAGATGTCAGGTCAGGCGATCTTCTGACGACCCGAATGGGGATCATCTTCTTCTCCACCTACATATCACCCGCTTCATTTGTGCGGTAGCATAATTCATAGACGGACACGCTACATGTGCTACCGTACCTAATTTAAAGTTTCGCTTTGGGACGAGCTTACAGCAATTGGGTAGGTAATATTTGAATTTGAAAACCGGAACCTGTGATTTGAATTTGAACTCTCACTCATCCAAGTCGGTATAAGCAGGGTCACAAATCAGACTGTAGTGACACAATCGATTAGGATTGCGATTGTGGCCTTGCAGTCTCTAGAAAGGGGACTTGACACAGAGCGCATACCTAGACTCGGACAGAAATATTTCCCGGCAATCCCAGGTAGTATATAGGTACACACAAAAGATAGGGTAGTCTCGAATCAGGCAGGCTACTTGCTTCGTCACTTCATATATAATACCGTAATTTTGACTTGTGCTGCCTATAGCATTAGGGTATTTGAAAATAAAAGTACGGTAGTGACAAACTTTGAAAGAGAGCGCTCCTTTCTGTCCTGCTTCTTTCTTTTACAAGAAGCCGTTGTCAAGAGAATTTTGGTGGTTTCGGTAAGATATTTGCTACGACGCATCATACATCAATGAGGAAGTCAAAGCAGCGAACTCACGCAATGAAAAAGAGCAAGGTCAGATCGGCGTCGGGAAGTCTGAGCGCCGCCGGTTCGGCCGCTTCCCTTCAGCAGAATGTGCTGCAGGACAATCTCTTGTCGCCTTCCGTCACACCGCATCCGTCTAACAGTGACGACATTTTTGCGCGGGTTGGCTTCTGACTTCTGTGTGATTGCCCTAGTTCTATTCGGCGAGCTAAAACAGTGGGTTACTATATCATGTGTCGTTCTTAGAGCCTGCTGAACTACCAGTTTATGGACTTGGTCCCGCCGCGGTTTCAACAGCAGCAGCACAAGTTTCAATTGGATCAGAGCGGTCGTCCGTCCGCCGAGGAACTTCCCGGCAGCTCCGTCGTCGATTCGGTCTTCGCCAGCTACGGAGAGAACCGTCGCGTCGAAGGCGTCATCCAGAATCTGTTCGAGGCGTACGGCTTCATCGAAAGCGAGGTGTGATTTCTTCGCCATTTGTGCTACATGGAAAGAGTCGCGATAGTTTAGTCGAGTTTGGTTCAGTTTCTCGACACGAACGTGTTCTTCGTGCCTTCCCACGTCGACTGGCCTTCGGTGGAGAAGTTCCGCGGCATCACCGAAGCGAATCAGCCGCGTTTTCCCGACCTTCGCTTGGCCTTCTCCATTGGCGACTCCGTCTCCGTCGTTTGCAGTCGACAGCCAGAGAGAAGCGGATGCCGCTGGCTGGCCAGCCAAGTAGGGCTTTGTAAACTGTGTCCAGCGATTCTTGCTTGCTCAGTGGACTCGGCGCTTATACGAGTTGTACACTGACTCGGTGACTGCGCAGGTTGTCCTCACGAAGCTGGGCGGTCGAGCGTCTCCAGCGTCTAATGTCACGTCGAGTTCGCTTCCCGTCGTCTATCCCACGCCGCCGCCTTCGGTGCGGCCGCCCGGCGTCGGGGTCGCTACCGCCGTCTGTCCAGCGGGCTACATGTTCTGCAGTTGCACCAGCCAGAAGGAAGCGCCGCCGCCGCCGAATTCGGCCCTTCAGCTACAGTTCCAGTCGCAGGCGCCGCCTCCGCAGAATCCGCCGCCAAAAGCAGTCGTCGCCCACTTCGCTCCCACAGAGGAATGGCTGAGTCGCTTCAAGGGCTGCTTCAGTCTCTTCAGTCGTCCGGGAGAAGCGGCCGTAGAGCGAAGTCTGCGAGACGTCAGTTGTCTCGCAACATTCGGTATCGTTTCCACTGATGGGAATCTTTCGACGCTTGTTTCCTTCCAGTTGCCGGATCAGTTCGAGTACAAGCTGTGGAAGGGCGACAACTGCTTCACGAGACTGCCCAAATTGCTCGAAGGCGCCGGCTGGAAGCCGAACGAGAATTGGTCGCTCGAACGGCCGCCAGATTCCGAAGGCGCCGTCGCTGCTTCTGCTCCTCCTCCAGCGTTGCCCGACAGACGCGTCTGCACTGGCCCTTGCTGCAACAGTGAGTTCTCAAGTCTTTTACTCACTCTCCGTCATGTTGCAGTGTTCCCAGACCTGGCATATGAAGAGAATGTGTGGTGGTTTCAGCGTGGTCGAAGGAGCAGCAGCACACGCCTTTGCCCGAGTGAGCAGACAACATCCGTTTCCTGTGGCGCGACCCCTGATGATCGTTGGTGCATAGGAGTGCGTGCAAGATAGTTTGATGCAGCTGTCGCCGCGTTTCAATGGGGCTGTTGCGGCGGCGGTCTGGCTTGCCCTTGTTGATTTGAGATTACTTAGGTTCAGTGTGAATTTCCCCTTCCTCCGATTGTTCCCTTTCGCGCTTCTGTAGTTGATAGTTGCAGGAACGCATTTCTTGATCTCCATTTACTCACTACCTCGCGAAGCGGACGGCCGTCGTTGTCGTCTTGCAGCCTTACTCTGGGTACGTCCGCTCACACGTGCCCATTTCCCGTTACTGTCACGACTTTCTCGCCGGTTTTTCGCATGTGCCTACCGCATTCCTGTCTTGAATGCTTAGAATGCCCTAGGAGATCCGGTGTGCGCGACAGGTGAATACCGAGTATCTTGGTGTTAATTGTTCCCGTTTCGCGTTTGTTTCTTCGTTGGCGCCAGCGTGGTTTCTTTTCGGCTCATCCGTTGCTTGTGGCGCGCGAGGAGCCGCTAGAACTGTTCTCGATGAATGTAGAGTGAATGCGCCAACAGATCGTACGTTGGGGGGAATCTGGCGAAGAGCAAACGAAGCATCGGAAGGATCGTAAACGGAGGAAAACGAGAGATTCTCGAGAAAGACTTTCTAGCGATAATCTAAATGTTACGGCATAACTTTGTCTCTGAATTAGCGCGACGCTCTGATGTTTGGTTTGCTATTGCCATCCAAGCATCGTAGAGAGAGCTCCTGGATCTATGTTGACAATCAAAAGGGTGATGAACGAATCTACTTCATCAGACGTCAGGTAAGGCGATGTACCATCAACGGGCTGCATACATTCATCCTTGCTGTAGCAATATATTGACCTATTAATATTACATGTGCTACCGTACCTAATTTAAATTTTCGCTTTGGCACGAGCTTACAGCAATTAGGCAGGTAATATTTGAATTTGAAAGCGGGAACCTGTGGTTTGACTTTGAACTCTCACTCGTCCAACGGTTGCCGTCCAGGCGTGCGGTATACGGTAACGACAAGCGGTAAATTTTCATATTTCAACAAGCGTATCTTCGTTTCTGCTCCGTTCACAGCACAGTCGTTGCCCCGTCCCTCGCGCAGTTTAGTGTCGCTCGAGATCCGTCCGCATTGCTCCGGCTCCGGCACGGCAATATCCGACCCTTCATAACGTGAGCCTAACTTGCTTGCAAGTTCTTTCCATTTTGCTGGCCGTAGTTGCTAGATTAGGAAGGATCTTGCCCCTGCCATGCGTGGTTTGGTACTTCCGTTCTCAGCACGAAAGGAACTGATGATCAGTTGATTTTGTGCGCGACGTCCCTCGCCTTCACCACTTCTCCACAACATGACGACCAAAACATGTTTGCCTCCCACGTGCCAGTCTGTGCCAGCCAGGCTTTTCCGATACCGAATGCGTCGCCGCTTTACCCTTTGGCGCTTTTTGGCCAGAGGTCCTTTGCCACTCCGCTATTCCCCCATTCCTTGGTACTTCGTCCTGAAGTTCTTTGATCGGGATAAACGACATCGTTTTACCAGTGGCGAATGATGATTCGCGGGAAGACAACCAACGCGGTACTCGCGTGTGATGCTGCTACGCAAGTCGCAAGCAGCTTCCGCCTTTCTGTCATCGAGTCCTCCACCCTACCGTTTTGATTCCGATAGGACGCGTGCGTTACCCGCGCACCTTCTTGCGTCCTCTGAGTTCTCGAAAGAGCAGGCAATTTGTCGACAAAGAGCGCATGAGTGCAGTCCGCTAAGGGTGGAAACGGTCGTCGATGCCGCTCTCCTGCCATGTCCGTGCCATGTGAAGCCGACGACCTCACAAGCGGCGTCCTTTGCCACGGTGGGAGCGACGACAAGGTTGCGCCCATGGCAGAAGATCTGAGCGGACGCGCCCAATGGCAAGGAGCAGGGGCGTCGTCGACCTCGAGTGCTACGGCAGATGCTGGCGCTACTTCAGCAGAAAGTGCTGATGATGGAGTCGAAGAAGAAGTCGATGTCGAATTGGACGTCGACGACGGCCAGCTCGATTACGACGAGCCATCGTCCGAAGCTGGCGATCAGCAAGAAGACTTACGGGTAAGTTGTGTGCGGTGGTCAGAGTTGCCCGACCTTTGAAACTGGCTTTGGTTCGCAGGTGTCGGTGGAAGGAAATAGAGAAGAGGGAGAAGAGGTGGAGGAGGATGGGTTCACCACAACAACTTGTGGAGCAGAGTATGCTGAGGAAGGCTCGGAGGAAGGTGAAATCAACGATTACGAGGAAGGCGAACTCAAGGACGACGACGACGAGTATTGCGTCGCTGCTCCTGCCCGTCCGCATGTAGACCAGCAGCCACGTCCACAGGCGCAGGCCGTTGAAGATGGAGCCGGAGGATTTGCAGGTGACACCTTCGATGTTCTCCGCGTCCGTAGTATTCTGTACTTCGTTGTCATATCCAATGGCGCTCAGGAAATCGAGGTCGATCGTCTTTCGACGGCGGCCGTCCGAGGCAGATGCAGCGGCAGCACCAGAGGCGCGGTGGTGGTAGAAGGATGGTCGGCCGTCCTCCCTTTGGTGGTCCCAGGGGAAGCGATCCAGTGGGGGCGCCGCCACTGACGTTGGCCCAGATTAATCGTCTGCCGAAGCTTCTCGAAATGGCCACGGCGCCGCCGCCGCCCGGAGTTCGACTCGCCGGCGGTGGAGGGACATTGGGGCGCAGCATGTCCTCTGACGCGTCCGTCTGTCAGCTGTTCTTGCGAGGCCGCTGCACCTGGGGAGACAGCTGCAAGTATCGCCATGTGGCGGACGGCTTCTCTGGCGAGCTAGAGCAGTTGAGGGAACCGCCCGCTCCTCAACCCGTTGTCGCGCCGCCGCCCAAAAGTCAGAGGGCCAGCGTTGATTCTGCATGGGAGGAGGGACTGCGCCAGGCCAAATTGGTTGGTCATCTCTTGCTGACAACTGGCCGTTTCTTCCAACTTGACGCCAAAATTGTCCATCTTTTCAACAGCTAATGCGTCGAGCGAGTAGCATGCGGGACGACGACGATGCCAATGCCAATCAACAAGCGGTGCGGCCGGCGGAACGGCAGAGCGTCTCAAGCGATGCTCCTTCCCCTCTCAAGCAGCAGCAGCGCGAGCGCCGTTCGCCGCAGTTCAGCACCGACACGAGCAGTTCCGAGGAGGGCAGTCGGAGTCCCCGGCGAAAGAAGGCGCGCCCGGAAAGGGAGCGTCAGGCGCGGCCGCCCGCCGACAACGGAAGGCGCTCGGGCCCTTCGAGACGTCCAGATCACGGTCATTCCGGCGAGCAGGGAGGAGGACGCCACGCTGTGAATCGACATATGCGCGGCCGGCGAGAGGAACCAGTTGCTCCCGTGCCCGGCTATCAGTGGAAGCCGTCGTCGTCGTCGTCCTTCGCCCGTGGACGTGGACGTGGTGGTGGCCGTGGCCAGTTCGGCGCGCCGCCCTCGTTCCGTGGAGGACGCGGCCCGCCGATGATGCCAAGTGAAAGACGCCATCAAGGGCCTCCGCCGTATGGCGCGCGATATGAGCAAGAGCCCTGGCGCCACGAGCAGGCGCCGCCGTCCCAACGGCAGCTCCCACCTGCGTTTCGAGGCGCTCCACCGCGTCCCGGAAGGCAAGAAGTGAGACGAGGTTTACCAAGACGCACAGCTCCTTTACGCAGAGGTGCTCGAGCCAATGAGATGCCCAGGAACATACCACCACACAACAGAAACGGAATCGCGAACAAAAGGTTTGGCGACTTTGCTTAGCGTTCAGCCGATACGGTTTCTCGCACTACCTACATGCTTCGACTCGCAAACAGAGGGCCGGAGCGGTCCCTACCTGTGTCGAATAAACGTGGAAGGGTGGAAGAGAAACCGCCCGCTTCGAGGCGTGAGAAGGTGGGCGGCGACTGGGCAGCTGGAAGAGCTGAGGTTAGGTACGGTAGTTTCTTGTGTGACCGTTCCTGCACGCAGTGCTTCGTCGATGTTTAGAGCCGTACCCAAGGCAGATCCAGGGCAGGCAAGGGGCGACCACCCGTCAAGGCCAAGCAAGGTTTGCTCTTCTAATGGTCGTTGTTGTCGATAGACAGGACTCAAGTTTAGACGGCGCTTTATGATCTAGGCGAGAAGGAAGACGGCCGGGAGAAGGATAAGCGCAGAGAGCAGCTTCTGAAGCAGCTGAAGGCGGTCGAGGACGCCATCGCCAAGAAGCGCGGCGGCGCCACGGACTCTGGAGATTAGTAGTAGTGCAGCAGCATTGCTGTCTGTGTACCTACCGTAATTGTTCTATTTTGTTCTTCTGCTGGATATCGATCTGCTTGCGTTATTTAAGTTAAGTTATGATACCAACACGTCTGTTTTCACGTGTTCGCAATCGGAGTTCTCGTTTCGTCTGTGCTGTGGTGAGCTAGTGCACCTGTTGAGGAGAGTGAAAGATACCCGGCGTCTCGTCGTGAAGCGTCCATTGTTTCAAGAGCTTCAATGCTCTACAATACCTTGCATACTGCTAAATAGCTTTGTGCGCACGTCCAAGTAGCGGAGTCGCAGTACAGTACATTGCAGCGATGGATTGGAGGAGCTCGAATTAATTAACCTCTCATTAGAAGGGCCATGTTGGCGCACGACATCCTTCGGCAGGACGCTCGGGACGGCTTGATCGCCACCGCTTCTGGGTGAGCAGCGACTTCCTTCCTTCCTCTCTCTCTATCTGGCCTTGCGCCCTAAAGGTGCTGCTAGCTTGACGTGAAAAGCCGTCTATTGCAGCTCGTCCAACTACGTGCTGCTGCTGGTGGCGGTGAAGCTGTTGAAGTGCGTGGGCGTCTTTCTCGTCAGCTCGCTGCTCAACAACGTCCACGTCGTCCTCTCCGTCTGTCTCGTACAATTGGGGTGAGAGCACTTGCTTTCTCTTGCGTCCAGTTCATAGCTCACTTTTGTCGCTCGTTTGCAGGGCGTCCTGCGTCTTCCTACCTCTGCAGAAGCCCCTCTCGCATAATAGGCGACTTCAGCAAACCGAGGTAAGGTGTCGAGCTGCATTGTGAAGTCAGGTAGCGCAGCGCAGACGCGTCTTGCGGCCGTTCAGACGGTGAAGGTGATCGAGCTTGGCTGTCTCCACGCTTTCGTCAACGTGCTGTGGTTCTACGGCATCACACTCTGCGGACCCCTTCGGTTGACTGCTTTCTTTGTCTGTGTCGTCATCGTCTGACGCGGAATTGGCGACATGTCTAGGTCGATACTCATATTCGAGAATAGCTCGGTGGCTGTGATAACTGCCCTCTCAGTCGTCTTCACAGGTGGCCAAACGGCGAAGGTCTGTTCGCTCGTAGGTACTATAGCTCCTCTCCTTCCCTCTACTGCTATGCCATGTCGTTTGCACAGGTTCGCGGAGCGCTCTGTATGGCGGTGGGTGTGATTTCGCTCGTGCTGCTGGACAAGGACGTTACGCTGGTTCACGACCATGGTGAGTGGAGAGCACTTTGTTGCAAGGGTTACTGTAGCCTAGTTGGTTGAAATCGTTGCCTTCAGGGGAGACTCACAGTCATCAGAGCGGCCTCAATCACCTGTTCTATCACGTAACCAGCTGGTTCGGTCTGGCAGACCACAAGGTAGTCATTTCCCAGTAAACTGCAGTCATAGTGAGCAGGAGCAGAAGTGACCCCATTCCTTCCCACAGCCCACTATGTATTCCTCAGGGCGGCGTGTTCGTGCTGCTGGTGGCGCTGCTGGCTCAGACGGCCTTCGAGAGCAGCTTCCGGCGGACGGCGCTCGAGGTCGGCGGCGCCAAGCGCCTCTACGCCCTGGTCACTCTCGTGTCGACCCTGGCGCTGGCGCCCCTCGCCCTGCTCGTCCTGCTGTTCGGCTCCGCCGTGCGTCTAGTTTGCTTATTGCGCTTCTCCTCTGGATGTGGGAAGCAGCTACGACGTCTCTCATCTCTCTCTCTCTCCTCTGCAGAGGCAGTGGGGCGAGTGGTCGCTGGTGGAGCTGGCGGTGCTGCTCTTCCTCGTCGCCTTCTTCGTTGTCGTCTCCAACTTCTACGCCGAGTCCGTCTGCGCCCAGCACCTCGAGCCGGCCGTCCTGTCGCGCTGGTCGCCCGTCATCATGTTCCTCGGCGCCTTCTTCGTAAGTACAACGCATAAGGTATTCTAGGAAAGTTCCCCCCCTAGTGGGGGGTAAGGACAGGTGAATTTGTTCGGGCTGAAGTTGAACAGGCTGTGTATCTCAGATGACTTCTCAGCGTCTAAGCTACACGAACAAATTCAGCATGCTCTGTTTGCGGGTGCCAAACTCGCTTCAGAGTGAGCAGTGCAGCTCTGAATCAGCACTACTAAGTACTTCGATTCGATACATCGTGTTGGCATGTGATGGCATGGCACTGTCTATGCCCGTGGGTTAGTGGGTGCACGGACGCACGGCGCCTGTTGATGTAGGAATGTGGGTGGGTGACGGGTGAGTGAGGCGCGTACCCGCTTGCGCGTTGCGCCTATGTGAGAACCGTCGTGCGTGTGAGCAGAGCACGCTGAATTTGTTCGTGTAGCTTAGACGCTGAGAAGTCATCTGAGATACACAGCCTGTTCAACTTCAGCCCGAACAAATTCACCTGTCCTTACCCCCCACTAGGGGGGGAACTTTCCTAGAATACATTCCCTGTCCATGTCCACGAAGTGGACACCTTCAGCGGGAGGGGGAGTGGGCTCCTCTGCCAGGTCCGATGAGAGGCGACACAGACAGGGCTGCTTGCAGAGTGGGTACCATTGAGGTCATGAGCAAAGGGCGGCTCGAATCCAGAAACAAACACTGGATTCGTGTTCTGTGTCCTCGAAAACCCCACAGGAGGTTGGATGGACAGACAGGTCTGGCCACAGGAGGTTGGATGCACAGACAGGTCTGGCCTCAGGAGGTTGGATGCACAGACGGCTATACGACTATACGAATTACGATTTCGTCATAACGTCATTCTGTCACCCACCACCCTTCTGGAGTCCACCCACAACACATCCAATACATATCACCACTCTACAGTTCATTTTAACATCGACTATACGAATTTGCGATTTCGTCATGATGTCATTCTGCCACCCACCACCCTTCTAGAGTCCACCCACAACACCTCCAATACATATCACCACTCTACAGTTCATTTTAACATCGACTATACGAATTTACGATTTCGTCATAATGTCATTCTGCCACCCACCACCCTTCTAGAGTCCACCCACAACACCTCCAATACATACCACTACTCTACCGTTCATTTTAACATGGTGCTGTGGTGCTATGGTTTTTTGTGTTTGGTGGGTGGTGGGGGGGCCGCGGCCGCAGGGGGAGGGCGGGGCGGTCGGGGGGGGGGCGGGGTTTTGGTTGGTTCTTTTTTTTTTCCCGTCCCCCCCCCCGACCGTCCCCCCCCCGCGGTGTTTTTTTTTTATAATTGTTGCGACTAGGCGGCTCTTTCGTGCCGTCAACCACCCTCTTCCTCTACCCCCTCCGGGTCACGGGACCGAAGCCGGAAACCGGGGGGGGGGGAAGGTTTGGTGTAAATTTTGTTGTTTTTTTTTTTTTTGTTTCGGGACCACTCTTTTGTTTTGGGGGAATTTTTGGACAATTCTTTCCCTTTGTTTGTAAATCTTTGGGGGAAAATTTAGCCCGGTTGGGTGGGTCAACCGTGTGGGGTGGGTGTTTACCCATAGTCCCCGGAGGCGCACTGGCCCCTGGCCGAACAAATTGGGTTGAGCGCTGACGCGCTCAACCCGATATGACGACCGTTGCTTTTGGCGGAGTAGGTCTAAGGGAGTAGGTCTAAGGGAAGAAAGGAGAGTAGGGGGGGGGGGGGGGTGGGGGGGTGTTGGGGGGGGGGGGGGGGTGTTTGGTGGTGGGTAGGTTCCTGCCCCCAGCGTGCACCACCAGAGCTCGGCCGTCTTGGGCCGAGCCCCGGATCTGGACTCGAAGCGACTTTTGCCACCGCATAACTTTTTAGTGAGACGACTTAGAAAGATGAAATGTTTTACACTTTAGTTCGCCCTTTAGTGCTCTTTGGTAGATTACATCGACTGGCATCCCAGCGTGCACCACCAGAGCTCGGCCGTCTTGGGCCGAGCCCCGGATCCGGACTCGAAGCGACTTTTGCCACCGCATAACTTTTTAGTGAGACGACTTAGAAAGACGAAATGTTTTACACTTTAGTTCGCCCTTTAGTGCTCTTTGGTAGATTACATCGACTGGCATCCCAACGTGCACCACCAGAGCTCGGCCGTCTTGGGCCGAGCCCCGGATCCGGACTCGAAGCGACTTTTGCCACCGCATAACTTTTTAGTGAGACGACTTAGAAAGATAAAATGTTTTACACTTTAGTTCGCCATTTAGTGCTCTTTGGTAGATTACATCGACTGGCACCCCAGCGTGCACCACCAGAGCTCGGCCGTCTTGGGCCGAGCCCCGGATCCGGACTCGAAGCGACTTTTGCCACCGCATAACTTTTTAGTGAGACGACTTAGAAAGATGAAATGTTTTACACTTTAGTTCGCCCTTTAGTGCTCTTTGGTAGATTACATCGACTGGCACCCCAGCGTGCACCACCAGAGCTCGGCCGTCTTGGGCCGAGCCCCGGATCCGGACTCGAAGCGACTTTTGCCACCGCATAACTTTTTAGTGAGACGACTTAGAAAGATGAAATGTTTTACACTTTAGTTCGCCCTTTAGTGCTCTTTGGTAGATTACATCGACTGGCACCCCAGCGTGCACCACCAGAGCTCGGCCGTCTTGGGCCGAGCCCCGGATCCGGACTCGAAGCGACTTTTGCCACCGCATAACTTTTTAGTGAGACGACTTAGAAAGATGAAATGTTTTACACTTTAGTTCGCCCTTTAGTGCTCTTGGTAGATTACATCGACTGGCATCCCAGTGTGCACCACCAGAGCTCGGCCGTCTTGGGCCGAGCCCCGGATCCGGACTCGAAGCGACTTTTGCCACCACATAACTTTTTAGTGAGACGACTTAGAAAGATGAAATGTTTTACACTTTAGTTCGCCCTTTAGTGCTCTTTGGTAGATTACATCGACTGGCACCCCAGCGTGCACCACCAGAGCTCGGCCGTCTTGGGCCGAGCCCCGGATCTGGACTCGAAGCGACTTTTGCCACCGCATAACTTTTTAGTGAGACGACTTAGAAAGATGAAATGTTTTACACTTTAGTTCGCTCTTTAGTGCTCTTTGGTAGATTACATCGACTGGCACCCCAGCGTGCACCACCAGAGCTCGGCCGTCTTGGGCCGAGCCCCGGATCCGGACTCAAAGCGACTTTTGCCACCGCATAACTTTTTAGTGTGACGACTTAGAAAGATGAAATGTTTTACACTTTAGTTCGCCCTTTAGTGCTCTTTGGTAGATTACATCGACTGGCACCCCAGCGTGCACCACCAGAGCTCGGCCGTCTTGGAGTCGGGACTTAGCCAAAATTTTGGCCATTTTTTTGATCGGGCCTACGACCGCAATACTCAACCGATCTCTGTGATTTTTAACATAATAAATGCGGTTAGTGGACGGTTCTAACGAGCCGTAAAACTCTACTCTAGCTAGTACCATTCGCGTGAACGAGGCCGAAAACCTTGCGATGTGATGAAGATTGGTTAATTTTTCGACAGGTTTTGTTTAATATCTCGGGAACCACTCGATCGATTCGGCTGAAATTTTAGCACAATACTTCTTGTTACTATGAACAACTATGCTGAAAATTTCAGCCCGATCGGTTAAGTCTACCTATATGACGTAGTACTAACCCGTAGTCCCCGGGGGCGCACTGGCCCCCGGCCGAACAAATTGGGTTGAGCGCTTACGCGCTCAACCCGATCTTCTGCCTGTGCCAGCGAGCGAGCGATCTCTTGATTGGCAGGTGAGCTACTGGTGGTTCGAGCCCTACAAGACGGCCTCGCTGGAAGGCGGAGGAGTGCACCTGAGCCACGGCCCCGGCTTTCTGGTGCCGACGACGGAGCATAACTTCAGCGGCGGCGTCTTCGTCAGTCTCGTGTTTCTGCTGCTCGGTCGGTGGTTGAGCGTAGACAGTGCGCAAGCTCGACCAGTGAGCGCGGAAAGTAGATTTGGTCTTTCAGCGACCTACTTCCTGACGACGCCTCATCAGCGCAAGGCGACAGCCGCACACTTCGTGGGCTGGAGCAGCGGCGGTCTGCCGCTCTACGCGGCCGGCGAGGACTTCCTGCAGAAGACGTCGCATTCTCTGCTGCTCTTTTTCAAGAACGCCCTCAAGCAGATTCTCTCGCAGTCCGATTCGAAGCGCATCTTCTACTTCCTCTGCTTGAACTTGGTCGGCGGCGCCTATTTGTGAGTAGTCGCGACGTCGTCTCAGTGGCTTCTCTTTCCGTTCCAGGCTTTCTGCGGAGTGGAGTTCCTATACGGCTTCTGGACCAACAGTCTTGGGCTCATCTCGGACGGCTTCCACATGTTCTTCGACTGCTCCGCTTTGGTGCGCGCTTACCATTTGTGCGCGTGTCGATGCTAAATACTAAATAGTTTTTGGCACTCCTCCCCTCCAAAAGGGAGGAGTGCTATAGTGATGGTGCGGATTCTGTGTAAATTGGAACGCTCATAAGTCGGGCTAGAGTTGGCCGATCGGGGCGAATTTTTTTTTATTCGATAGGTCTCGGGAAGGCGCAGGGTGGATCGAAGGTCTCGACTTCCGTGAGGGACCCGATTTTTGGCAAGTTGCCAAAAACCCGGTTTTTCGGCCTCCGACGAACTTTGGACGCTTAAAATAGTGTTCTGGTAGAACGGAGCGAGACGAGCTCTGGGACAAATATGTGAAAGACATTATGCTATCCGATGGTAGGGACGCCGTCGGGCTGGGTCCGGGTCTGCCCGGGCTGGGTAGCAAAAACCGGGTTTTTCGACCCAAAAGTAGGGTTCGATCTCCCGCTCGGCATTTTTTTGTTCTACAATGTAATGGTCCTTTATTTTCTCGATTTGAAGAACTCGGATAGCCTCATCCCGAATCGTCGTCAGAATCCCGGTCGGATGTCGTATGGGCCGGGAAATATTACCCAAAGTTGGGTTCCGGGACTCCGGGCAAAACTTCGGGCAAGCGTAACTTTCGGTAGGGGCCTCAGATCGCCATGGGACAAAGACCATTCGATAGCACCCGGCGAGCTCTACAACTTCGTAGTAGATCACTTTTTTCGGAGTGGCCGAATTTGGGGTGAAAATTAAAAAAAATCGATTTTTTGGTCGAAATTGAAAAGTTCCACGTTTCCCATTTTTTGCTGCGTTGATCGATTTCGACGATATTAACACTGTTTTTGAGGTTCACAAATATCTTCACTGGAGGAGATTTTCAGCTATCTGCGGTAGCAATTTTTCGGCGAAATTTTAATTTTTTCAACAAATTTTCGGTATTTCGGTGCAAAGTGGGGTCCGTTGAGATATTTCGGTGTCAGTTGGACTTTCACGTGCTAGAGCATCAAAAGATACGTTGTTTGTGTTATAAGCACTTTTTTCGTCCGACGCGTATTTTGGCGGGAAATTTGAATTCAAAAATTTGGCTGCCGATTTGTCCAGGGCACCTACCGTATTAGTACTCGATTCCGGCTTTTCGGGGACGCTGATCACGAATTTGACATTGTCCTTTCTTTTTGAGATCTGTGGGACCATATCTGAAGAATTTGCTTGCCGCCATACATGCCCTCAAGTGGAAAACCTGGTGGTGTCAGTTCAGCTGAAGCTAGGTGTGTTGTATGTCGAATGTGGGGTATTGGAGGGTCACAATTCCGAATTTGCTATTAGTTTTGCGATCAGAATGGCCGGTAAGTCTCACTGACATGACGACATATTCACCCTACTTGTCTTACATGTCTCGTTGATCAATGGGCAGCATGCTTCAACTCTCAAGATTCTTCTGAAAGAGGGGAGGAGTGCCCCGAGGGGCTCTGCCCCCGTCTACTAATCTTGTCTATCTCGGAGTTCTCGTCTAGGTGATGGGCCTTGTGGCCTCCGTCATGTCGAGGTGGGCGGCCAGCAGGCTCTACTCCTACGGATACGGTGCGCCGCGCTGCTTCCTTGCTTGCGTGGAAGTCGCCTGTTTGACTGGAAGAATCGACTTCTGCTCTGCAGGTCGGGTGGAGGTGCTGAGCGGCTTCATCAACGCCCTCTTTCTCGTCGTCATCGCCTTCTTCATCTTTCTCGAAGCGGTCGAGAGACTGTACGACCCGCCCACCGTCCTGACGGAGAAGCTGCTGGTGGGTGCATTCGCGTTTGAGCGAAAGCGGCCGGTAGTAGCGCCTCCTGTTGCGTCTGACTACGGTAGTTGGCGACGACTCTCCTCTCTCGCTTCAGTTCGTGTCGGTGGCCGGCCTGGTGGTCAACCTGTTTGGCATCTTCGCATTCCATGGCGGCCACGGACACAGTCACGGCGGCGGCGGCGGCGACCACCACTCGGACTCACACGGACATCACCATGGTCACAGCCACGGGGGAGGCGGAGGCTCCAACGCCAACATGCAGGGTGCTCCATTCTACTCATCTTCTTCCACCTACTGCGCCCTTGACTGCTCAGTTTGTCCGTCTGCAGGCGTCTTCTTGCACATTCTGGCCGACACCCTGGGTTCCGTGGCCGTGATCGTCAGCACGGTGCTTATCCAGTGGCTGGGCTGGTTCTGGGTCGACCCACTCTGCTCCCTGGGACTGGCCGTCCTCATCTTTCTCAGGTTCCTCCAGTACTGTCGTTGCGCTCGGTGCTGTTGACGCTGCGCAATGGTCGTTGTCTTCCGTCGCAGCGTGCTGCCCCTTCTCAAGGACAGCGCCAATGTGCTTCTGCAGCGGAGTCCCACGGAAGCGGAGGAGGACTTCCAGGACTGCCTGTTCAGAGTGAGAGCGCAGCGCAGGCGATGCGCCCCTATCAGCGTCATAGCGCAATGATCCCCAGTCGTCGTCGTTTGCAGGTGCTGCAGGTGGAGGGCGTCCTCAGCTACAGCGGCGCCCACCTGTGGCAGTTGAAGAGCGAGCTGAACGTGGCTTCTCTCCACGTCCAGGTGGCGCACGACACCAACCAGCAGAGGATCACCCAGCAACTTCTCAACCTCTTCCGCGCCGTCGGCATCAACAGGGTCACGGTGGGCGACTTCTCCCCATTTGGACTACCATACATAGAAGCACCCTGCGAACGCGCGCACGAATGATGTTGCGGTTTGTGATAAAGATGCCCTGCGAATTTGTTGGACGCGAATGTCGGCTGCGAGCGGATATATTTGACTCTGCATGAGCCACACTCATCATGCAGTCGAGAATGTCGCGCGTGTCAATATCCAAAGGGCGCGCTGAAGACTTGTCTGTCTGCGATATGGGAAGCAGCGCCGACTGTTTCTTATCAGATCCAAGTGGAAACGGACGCCTTTCACCAGCACGTGACGGCGCTCTGCCCGTCCTACGAGTTCGGGCCGCGCGTTTCCAAGAATCCCATCCAACACACGATGCTGGCCAAGGCTATCTGAGCGATTCTACCCCTATCTGTGCTCTTCTGTGGATGGTGGATATGGATGGACATCTATCTATTATTCCTCTGGGTGGTGTCACTATTTTATGGGTGGCCTCTTTCGACTGGATTGGCCGTTGGCATGGCCTCTGGATTCGATATTGTTGGTTATTTTGCCTGGGCTCATTCGAATGGACTGGACACACACATGCAATGGCCCCGTCGGACACGTCTCACTGCACTTCACGGAAGCAACAGGAGTCGCTGAAGCAGCTTCTCTTCAGCACTTCTTCTAGCTAGAGCGCACAATGGCTCGCCTTGCTCATCTTGCGCTGGCCGAATCGTTCTTCGGGAGAGCGTCTCCTGAAAAGAACGCTGGGGGATAGTACCCACACAGTCGTCGGCCGAAGGGAAGGCTCACGAAGAAGCCACGAACGTTTCCATCGCCTGGCGAAGGCGGAGGCGTGCGCTCGCGCAGCGAACTGGCTGCGACAGCAGATGAAGCGCGTCTGCCGTGAGCTCCAGAGGCAGAGGACGATGGAGCCCTGGTTGCGGTAGTTGCTGCAGGCGGTGGAGTCGAAGGGGCTGCAGGACGCGCCGTACGGCTCGACGGGCAGGAAGCCCATTTGGCCCGAGCAGTCTGAAGGGACGGTGTGCGCTCTCGAAGAAGTCATGCATCTCACCGAACAGAATTGAAGTAACCTTCGGAGACGGGCGCCGCCGTGGGTCGCGGCGTGGACGAGGTGTAGGGAAGCGGTGTGGTGATGACCGTCCTCACTCTGACGCGGCAGCAGATGTAGCCCTGCTCGGACCCTGTGTAGAGGCAGGCCGACCTCGAGGGGCACGCCTGCGAAGATCCAGACACCGCTTGGGGATTGCAGGTGCGGTAGGTGCCGGCCAGGCTGACCGGCTCCAGATCCTTGGGCTCCGGCGGACATATGTCTGAATGGAGAAGCGATGGTGTGGCTTAGAGCTGAAGGGACGACTCTACTCAAGTGATCGAAAATCGAAGAAGGACCTACTCGCGAGCTGGCCGTCGTCCTCGCTTCCGCAGCAGATGAAACGAGCCACTCGATCGGCGTACTGACACTGACGATTCGGGCCGCAGTAGCCGGAGCCGGATTGGACAGAAGGCGAGCAATACTGGAACTGCTGGTTTCCAGGGCCTGCGATGGCCGCCAACCCCGGCGGGCACACTGAAACAGGGACAACAATCTCTATCGCTGCAAAGGACGCTGCTAACAACGTCCTGCTGTCACTGACGTCCAAAGGAGGAGGAAGACTCGGGATTGAAGCAGCAGTAGAAGGTGTCGAGCTGGGCGGCGGCGACCACGGTGTTGGAGCTGGCCGAGTACCAGCAGAAGTAGTTGCCTGGACAGCTGCCGTCGACGTTCGGCTGGCACTGAAGGGGCTCTCTGGTGAGGCCGTTGACGTAGGGCGGCGAGTTGGCCGGGCAGAGCAGCTGCAGGGACTCTTCCGTTCCGCAGCACACGTTCTGGTTGAGCAGCTGAGAACTGTAGCAGGTGTGGCCTGAAGTGAGAGCGGCTACGTCTGGACGCGCTTATTGCACTGCGGGCGTCTGTATTGTCTTGTGGTGCGCTTACCTGAGCTGCAGCCGCCAGGCGACTGGCCTGGGTCTGAGCAAGTCACGAGCTGGTTATCGGTCGATGTCGTCTCCACGACGGTTCCTGGTGGACACGCTGAAAAATGACGATGTAAATCGATCCAGAACCTTGGTTGGGGTGGGTACTCTGACAACTGCCGATTCTACCAGAAGAAAGGCAGTAGTTCTGGCACTGCTGCTCGGTGGCAAAGCTGTTGCGATTGCCTTCACAACCGTTGTACTCGAATCGCTGGCAAACGCGTAAGCCGACGTCGAAGTAATAGCGTTCGATGGTCGACGACGTGCAGCGAACGCCGGTGTCGCGGGGCAGTCCGCACACGTAATCTGAACGGAGTCCAATTGGTGGCTCGCAGGTGTCGTCACAGTGAGCAACAGGAGCAGAAGGCGCGTACTCTTCGTTGGGCAGCAGAAGTTGGCGGTGGAGAGGCCGACGCCGGTGTTGCGCGTGATCGTGGTGCAGAAGTGGGTGTTCGGACAGTTGCGATTGGTGGTGCACAACCGGTCCCTGCCGCTCGTGTCCTTCAGTATCTCGCCACCGTCGGGGCACACTGTTGACAGACAGATAGTGCTGCTAATGGACTCCTTTTGTACAAACTTATATCGCTCTGAAGCTACCGTCGACGCGGCAGTACTCGCGGCAGTCCTGCTGAGTGGCGAAGTTGTTGGGGTTGCCGTCGCAGCCGTTGTAGGAGAAGGTGCGGCACTCGCGTCTCGTCGAGTCAAAGTACCATCGTGTCACCACTGGGCCACAGTTTGTTCCCACGGCGAAGTTCAGCGAGCACGTGTACACTGCGAAGATTTCATTATTGTAAATTCACGTCAGTAGGCATGCAACTGGGAACGAAAGGCGGAAAGCGTTTGTGGTCTAGCGGACCTTGTGTAGCGCAGCAGCCGTAGGAGGTGCCATCGTAGTAGCAGTAGTAGTTAGCTGGACAGGTCTGCGTGGCTGTATTGCCGCCACAGATGATGTACCGGCCATTAGAGTCTTGGAGAGCTCTTCCTTGGGGGCACGTCGTCTCCCCTGGAAGACAATGGCTGTTAATCAGCGAAAGAAGTCGCTCTACTAAACTGTACGTACTACTATACAGGTCAGGTACATAGGTACATATGTATACTGCATGCAGTGCACATAAAATTGCTGTCCAATCGGCGCACGTACGAGTGACATCTCTGCAGTAGTTCTGGCAGTCCTCGTAGTCCTCGAAGTTGTTGTCGTTGGCGCCGCAGCCGGAGTATGTGAACTCCTCGCAGTTGCCGCTGTCGACGTTGAACCACCAGCGGGTCACCGATGAGCTGCAGATCCCCACAACCTGAGGCTGGGTGCACACGTACTCTGAAAGATACTGCTCGCTTGGACTAAGCACATATAGCACACGTGTGCACATAATCTGTACCATATGACAGACAAAGTCAGGTCGAAGCGCCCACCTGTGTTGGGGCAACAGACGTTGAACTCAGTCCTGCAGGTGTGCGTGCTGGGACAGCCGCTGCTCGACGTACACCGCTGATTCAGAACGCCGCCACTGTCCTTCAATGGCTCGCCGGCGTTGCACACCACTGAAAGCAGATTAACGCAATTCAGGTACTCCAGAACCAAGACTGAGTGAATGAATGAACATCAAGGTTTAGAAGATTATATTTGGTTTGCTGCTTGCTTACTACCACACAATTGTAGACTAACACTGAGCGCAGAACTGGTCGCACTGATCTTGTGAGAGGAAGTTATTGAAGTTGCCGCCAGCGCCCAAGTAGACGAAGGTCTCGCACTGCCGAGTGTTCGCGTTGTAGAAGAACCTGCCAGCGACAGTGGCTTGTGAAAGACTATAGTGACGCTGCAGCTGGCAGACGTAGGTTGTCAACCTGGATTCGCCGCCGCAGTTGGGACCGTTTGCGCAGAATCCGGGATGGAACTGAGTGTTCGGGAGAGGAACGATGGATTGATCGTAGAGGGCGCGAGGAATGCCGCCCAGTTGAGAGCAGATGAATCCTGGTAAGTGTGAGTGAAGGTTTGTACAGTACGTATGTATGTAGGCAAAAGGCGAGAAAGACTGGAAGGATCGTGGAACGCACGTCGGCTGGGGCAGCACATGTAGTCCTGGTCGATGGTCTCGCAGGTGTAGTCGTTGCTGCCGCAGTTGTTGGCGGTGCGCGAGCAGCGCTGTATGGCGCCCTTCTGCGTGGGGAAGACCGGCGTCGTGTAGAGAGGCTGACCGCGCTCGCAGCTGTTCTTGCAGTAGCTCTCGCAGTGTTCCCTCGTCTCGAAGTTGTTGGCGTTGCCGCCGCTGCCCCTGTAGCTCATGCTTCGGCACTGGTCGGTCACGGAGTCGTAGTACCAGCGGGTGGTCCTGCTAGTGCCGTCGCCGGAACTGCTGTCTTGGATGCAGGCGAACGCTGAAGTTAGCGTGTTCAGTAGGCCGTCATCGTCAACGCTGGCTTTCTCTACAAGCGTCGCGACCTCTCGAAGGGCAGCAGAAGCTGATGACGTTGCCTTGTGTGCAGTCGGCGGCGTTGCAGATGCAGTCGTAGGCGTAGCCGCCGTAGCTGGCGCAGGTGCTGTCGTCCGTGCACGTCACTGTCTCCCCCAACACAGACATCTTCGGATTGTTGCCGTTGGTGGGACAATAGCCTAGAACGGGTGGGGTTGCGCCGCCGTTGTATTGTACACATGTACATAGGGCAACGAAGTTACATATGTATATGCTTACCGTAGTTGAGACATATAAAGCCATCTCGAGTTAGAAAGGGTGGACGGTTGTTGGCGCAACTGCAGACGCCGCCGTCGCAGTAAGAACCCGGCCAGAGGGCGGCGCACTGCTGGTTCTGTGTGCAGCCTGACTCACCCGGATTGATCTCTATGAACAAACGTACAGGTTGAAACTGCACGGGCGATGTACTGTATGTGCACCATGCTCGAGACAGCGCTAACTTCGGAAACAGTATCCGTTGACGTCGACAAAGGTGGAGAGGCAGTCACAGCGCTTGTTGCCGGCGCAGTAGTTGCCGGTACCGCAGTCGGTGCTGTCCTGGCATACTCGGCCGACGGTCCCAGTTTGACTTCTCACGACCGTCACGAATGCGACGACGAGCAGAGATGCTACGGAGATGTTGAGAAGTTCATAGACCCTCTTGTTGTATTGTCACCCTATAGGGCCCTACTGATACTGAATGGATTACTTACCGTAATTCATCATCCACTGAGACACAGTTGCCATTTGACAGAGTCACCAGCAGCACTCGAATAGTTCGACGATGCGCCTGCGTGGGGGAGCAATGGATCCCGTTCAAGTAAGACAGAAGAGCAATAGGACTTCTCGAGCGAGAATCGGTCGAACAAGGCGGATGAACCTCTCACGCGCCCCCCTGTCGTCTTCTTCTTCTTCTCCGATGGACATCTGCCAGGGCCACTCCAAGCGACGGCCGATGCCGCCGCCGTCGTCGTAGCGGGTCTTTTTGTTCGAGGGCCGGTTTTCCCGAGTCGACGACGCAAGCGAGAACCGGTGGCCGTGTCCCCGCCGTCATTGTCCACTCTGTCTGCCGTCGCACTCGACCAGGCGCAGACGTACGCAGGTACTACTTACTCTCTGGCGCTGGTCACTGCCTCTGCCACAAAGAAGCGCCGAGCGCGTCAGTCCGTCCACCGCTTACATCGGACACTTTTCGCACTTGGCGCTTATGACGACTACGACTACTGAGAAGCGAGAAGCGCGCGCCACTCCAGTTGTTGACACGCGCAAACAAAACCCTTTCAAATGTCCATTCTCACTCGGTGATGGCTCGGCCTCTCTGCCTCTCTCTCACTCCATCCCAACGAGGAAAGATACTCTCTTTGAGGAAGCACTGCGTTCAAAGGTTAGGGTGGGAGTGAGGGGGGGGGGGGGGGGGGGCTGCCCAGCAGAAACCGAAACTACAATGTACACTACACTGTATCAAGACGAGTAGTGCGGCAAACACTGCATACCGTACATATCTGCTTCTGAATGTTGCCCGTCATAGTCGTAAAGTGTTTCTGCTGCCAGACGACACACTTCTGCGACGCGCTGTCTATGGTGCTTTAGTACAGGGCGGATTATTGGAGGATTTTACGGTATCTGGCATGTTTGGGCTTCCATCACATTACGATCGCCTCAGTTGCTTGCAGGGTCTCGAAACTTGGAGAACATACAGACTCCATACCCGAACTGGTGCCCACTGCTGGCTGACGAACATGCGAGGATTCTCGAAACTGAAGCACACACCTGATGATTACCTGTGTTGGTGTGTAGGTACAGTATGTACATCGGGAATGGCGCATGCAGAGCAGTGCACCAACTTGTAAACCGGGAGCAACTGAAGTGTAGCCGTTATTCGATGCTATTAGATACTAACAATATCAATTGTGAAAGTAAGTGAGGAATTTCGAAGACGAAGCTAGAAGAGCCGATTCGATCGAAGAAGATTCCAAGCAAGCGAAGAGATGGAGCAGTCGGATCCCAGGCGCCGTCAGCAGCGGGACACCCGCCGTTCCAACTGCCGACGTCGCCAACTTCGCACCGGGGACACGGATCGCAGGCCAATGGATGGTGGGCGTAGAGAAGCTGGTCGCCGCCTCCCTTCCTTCTTGGCGTCGCACGAAGTCGCCTCCCTCCTTTGCAGATCACGCGGAAACTGGGCGAGGGCGGCTGAGGCGCCGTCTACGAGGTCGTCTCAAACCCGAGGGACGAGCAGTCGCCGGCCGCCTCAAGTGTGACGCAACCGCCCAGCCGCTACCAGACGCCGAGCAGTGTCGACAGCCGTCTTCGGGGGCGCCGCCAGCAGTGAGCGCAAACCATTGGCTCACTGTATGTACTTTGCCAGATGTTCGTTGGTCAGCGCAGAGGCTTGTTGGTTCAGGCGCTACGCGATCAAGCTGGAAGGACACCGAGACGGCAAGGAAACAGTTCTGAAGATGGAATATGCCATACTGAAAGACCTGAACCGCCAGCACGACAAGTGGAAGCGGGAACGTCACTGCTGTCGACTGATCGACGCCGGCAAAGAGAGAGGGAAGCGCCTCAGCTTCCTCGTCATGACGCTGGTGGGGCCCAGTCTGAGCGAGCTGCGTCGCCTTCAGCCGACCGGCCGATTCTCGCTGTCGACCACGATTCTCGTGGCCAAGCAGACGCTGGACGCCCTGCGCAACCTCCATTCCATCGGCTACGTCCATCGAGACGTCAAGCCCAGCAACTTCACCATCGGTGCGCGCCGCCTCCCTCCATCCCTCCTTTCTTGATCTTTCTGCTTTGGAACGATTCGCAGCGCCTGCTTTCTCCTTCAGGTTACGCGTCGGAAAGAGAGATCCGCAGAATCTACCTCATCGACTTCGGACTGGCCAGAAAATTCGTCCAACGTGGCAAAGACGGGAAGCAGCGCGTTCGGGAGCCGAGACGGCGAGTAAACTTCAGAGGAACGACCTGGTCGGCGTGAGGAGGCGGAGACGGTTTCTCACTACTTAGGAAACGTTCACTTGTCACTGCTCTTTCAGCTACTGCTCGCCGACGCTGCACGACGGCAAGGAGCAGTGCCCGCGCGACGACTTGTGGTCCTGGGTGTATACGGCGATAGAGATCCACCGAGGACTGCCCTGGAGCGACTACAGCGGCCGTCGCGACATCATCGCCATGAAGACGGAATTCGACGACCGCCGACTCTGTCGCCAGATGCCGACCGAATTCGTCACCATTCTCGCCAACATCAGACAGCTGTACTACGCCGACAAACCCGACTACCGCGCCATCGACTACCTTTTGGGGTGGGTGGGTGTGGGTCAGAGTCACTCTTGGCGTGCCTATGCAATCATGTATATACAACTCTGACTGGGCTTTTGCAGGAGAATTATGAGACGCTACGACATCAAGAAATCGGCCAAGTTCGACTGGGAAATCGAGATGGAGAAGAAGTGGAAGCAGCGCCGGTCGCCGTCTGCCTATGGGGCTACCGGCTACTACGACTAGAAGTCGACCTCGCCAACAACAAAGACAGCCGACGAAGATGATCCCATACCTCCTGTGACCATCCGATACCACCTATGACCATGATCATGCACCCGTCCCTATCGAAGAAAAGGCGTGTCGGAAACATGTGAGAGTACAGTAATAGCTTAAAGCGATGCGAAAAGGCGCGCATATATGTACCACCGTACATTTCGAGGTCACTGCCTATGACAAAGACACTTGAGCAAATTCAAACTTCTGAATTATCGCTTTTCATTCAAACTTTTGAATTACACACGCATCGTTCAAACTTTTGAATTGTATTGTATTCAAACTACTCAAACTTCTGAATTGCCAAAGGTTCGTTCAAACTTTTGAATTACATAAGGTGTATATAAACTTTTGAATTGTACCAATTCAAACGTTTGAAAGTGCAGCTGTGATAAGCGGTCCAGGCGAAACGAACGGTTGCTTATAGAATGCGTGGTGTATGTGGCGCTCACGGTTACTACAAACAGACACACACTCGCTGATGATCCCAGCAACATGTAGGTAAGGTATGTATCCGCCGTCGATGATGTTAGGCTACCTTCGAAACCCCGAGGCCACTAAGATGACGCTGATCGATGACCAGTGGCTGAGAACCGCTATGATGCGCCTGTATCAACGATGGAATGACCGACGAGTGAGCTTCCAGGGGACATCGAGGAGCAGCGTGACGTCGAGGAGGAGCGACGTCCTCCATTGAAAAGTCGTTGCACGCGATTTCCGACATGACGTTGCGGAAACTGGCGTCATTTTGTGTTTGCTGCATCAAATTGCTGCGTGTCGGAAACATGTCAGAGGGCAGTATGTGCCAGTTGCGAGGGTATGTGCCTAGTTATTGAAGTTGCGGCTTCATCTCACACCTTACGGTAGTCTCGTTTCAAATGATTGATTATAGGCGGCCGAAACTATGTAGATTACGGTGTTATATGTAGCGCACCCAGGGACACGCAGTGGCGCGACGAACAATAAGATTACACACTACAGGAAAAGAAGAGAGTGCAGAGGTATGGCTGGCTGACCATCGCCGTAATTCATATCAAAAAGAATCGAAGCTCATAAACCAGGTTTACATGTATATACCAATATTCGTATACTGTAGCTCTCTAAACAACTTTCTTGTTCCATTTAACTGATATTTTCTCACCACTGCACACATTAGAAGCATCGATTTCGAGTCTCAAGACTCGAGTTCGTAGCAGACGACTAAGAAAGTGTTCAGGTGAAGCGATGTCTGAACTGCCGGAATTTCAATCTCCAGAAGCTGGGGAGCCGCAAGCTTCTGCGGCAACGGCGCCGGTACGCGTCGTCATCGGTGAGCCCGTCAGCGTTGGCTCGCCGTCCGAGGGTCGACATCAGGTTTGTGCAGTAGTGCCGTTGCTGCACTTGCAGGCTTTGTAACTAGAGAGATCGGGAATCTGTACTGCACGGCTACGGCTAAGGCTACGGCTACGGCTCTGTACTGCACGGCTCCGGCACTGCACGGCTCCTGTACTGCACGGCTACGTTCAGATGGCGTACAGAAGACGCGGGTGGCCGAGCCAATTCGAACTCCATCGGCGTCGTCAGGTAAATATCATCTTGACAGCAAAATTTCTTCGTTCTCTGTTGCAGAGTTCGCCAAAGCGGAGCCTTGGTCATGTGATGCAGTGCGGGCTGTGGCGCCGGCACTGTTGAAGGAACGCGTAACATTCGAAAACCATTTCTCAGGTTCTCTACTCTTAGAATGGTGACTTCAGCTACCCATGGGAACTTCGTGAGTCGCAGTTGTTTGAGGTAGAGACGTACAGGGTTTTTTTCTCCTCGTCCTCCTCGAGGAGCATCTCCTCGTCGACCAGGAAGAGCGGCTCCTATTGAAAAGTAGACCTTCTTTCAAGCGGTCGCGTAGTCGCTACGAGTGGCCAATTTCCGTAAAAATTTAGCACGAGTTTTCCTACATATGGAACTTAAGTAGGTTCAAGTTTCATCAAAATCGGTGCACCGGTGCAGAAGATATTCGAGTTGCCGACC
Organism: Linhomoeus sp. GSCO2_2; assembly: GCA_030248115.1. Taxonomy (NCBI): domain Eukaryota; kingdom Metazoa; phylum Nematoda; class Chromadorea; order Monhysterida; family Linhomoeidae; genus Linhomoeus; species Linhomoeus sp. GSCO2_2. The sequence continues at coordinate 17,345 of JASAMZ010012877.1, read as the reverse complement.
AGTCACTTTAAAAAAAAACCCTGTAGAACTCTAGGTTTTGTGGGTTAGTAGTGCCCCAAATTCCACTGCAGCTGATATTCGCGTTGCCGCGCTGAATTGCGCAGTGACAACGAGAGATTGTTGGACCTAAATTTGGTCCAAGTGGGCTGAATCGGAGGCATTGAGGGTGAATTCCACTCCACCTCAGGGGCGTAGCCAGGATTGGCAAGTGGGAGGGGCAAAAGTGGGGGGGGGGCAAATTTTTTTGTCGTTTTAGTGTCAAATACGCGTAAATTTAGCGCCGCAGGCGGAGATTCCGCTATTTTTGCCCTTGAAGGCTACACTCACACCTATTTACAGCGCCGCAAGCAAAATTTTTTGATATATGCAGCGCCGAAGCAAAATGTTTCACTATTCAGAGCCCCGCAGGCAAAAATTTCCGCATTTTACAGCGCCGCAGGCAGAAATTTCTACTATGCAACTAGGAGGGGGGCTAACAGGCCTTGGGGGGAGGGGGGAGGGTGGGGGTCGCAAAGTGCGAATTCGCCATTCGCGTCCTGATTTTGACCAAGAAAAGTGTTGGAAATTTGGACTTGAAACTGCCATTTTTAGCCAAAATTCCACGCGGGGTGAGGTGGAAGGTGGATTGGACTACATAGAAAGGTGGATTGGACTAGAAACTGCCATTATAGCCGAAATTTCACGCTGTGGAGGAGGTAGACGAAACCTCCTTTCGCCTGAGGGGTGACCAGCGGGGGGTTGGCGAATTCACCCTCAAGGCCTCAATGCCTCCGATTCAGCCCACTTGGACCAAATCTAGGTCCCACAATCTCTCGTCACTGCGCAATTCAGCGCGGCAACGCGAATATCAGCTGCAGTGGAATTTGGGGCACTACTAACCCACAAAACCTAGAGTTCTACGTCTCTACCTCAAACAACTGCGACTCACGAAGTTCCCATGGGTAGCTGAAGTCACCATTCTAAGAGTAGAGAACCTGAGAAATGGTTTTCGAATGTTACGCGTTCCTTCAACAGTGCCGGCGCCACAGCCCGCACTGCATCACATGACCAAGGCTCCGCTTTGGCGAACTCTGCAACAGAGAACGAAGAAATTTTGCTGTCAAGATGATATTTACCTGACGACGCCGATGGAGTTCGAATTGGCTCGGCCACCCGCGTCTTCTGTACGCCATCTGAACGTAGCCGTGCAGTACAGGAGCCGTGCAGTGCCGGAGCCGTGCAGTACAGAGCCGTAGCCGTAGCCTTAGCCGTAGCCGTGCAGTACAGATTCCCGAGAGATCAGTTTGGTCGATTCATTCAGACGACCGGCTTTGGGTCCCAACTGCCGCCGCCGCAGCAACCGACGCCGCCGCCGCCGCCTATTCGACGCTCGGCAAGAGACATAAAGCGTCCGAAGTTTGACGACGAAATCGTGGAGAGCTCTTTTCCAAAGGAGAAGCCCTCTCCCAAGCGTGCTTCGCGCGGAGGCTGCCCCATCGGCGACAACAAGTGGGCTGGCGTCTGGCGTAGACCAACGACGTTACAGTGGCCGACCCTGTCTTGTCTAGGCCTCTGGCTGCGTTTCTACCCGCCGCCAGCGCTGCAACGGTCAAGTCGGAGTCTGTCCCAGCAGGCGAGCAGTCGACGAGCCGCCAGCAGCCGGCGACCAGAAGCAGTTCCGCGTTGAGTGGCGCTACTGAGTCCACGGTTGTTTCGATGGCCGCCGTCGCTGAACCGCCACCCAAAAAGCCGAAAAAGGAGGTCGAGACGGACGGGAGCGCAGCAGAAGACGCTCCATCGCGCGCCTCAAGCGAGCGAGCTGTGTCGAATCCGCCGTTGGCAGCGCCTTCGGCGCCTGCGAAGAAAGGCGCCAGCAATGGGAAGGCGCTGAGTGCCCGAAAAGGTTTCTTCCGTCGACATTTTTTTATTCGAACCGTAATTGGCTGGCGTCTGGCGATCCCGACGTTGCTTCTTCAGGGAAGACGCTGTCTCAGAAGTCGGCCGGCGCAGCGTCGGCGACTCCCAAGAAGACGACGTCAAAGGCTGCCGCCGTGGTCGCTTCGCGTCGCGAAGTCAGCCATTCGGCCGCATTGGAGGACGTGGGACGGTGGACGCCCAGAGACGACCTGGCGCTCATCACAGCCGTCACTCAAGTGGGTGGCCGTTGCGCTTGGTGTAAATGGCTGCTTGTGTGTGTTTGTGCGTGTGTTAGCGTGCCATCTCTACGCTCCGACTAGTCGCCGTATGTACAGAATTGTGTCTCGCTGCAGGTGAACGACCTTCGGAAGGTCCACGTGGGCGTCAAGTTCTCCTGCCACTTCACGCTGGAAGACGTCGAGCGGCGCTGGTACGCCCTGCTCTACGATGTCACCATTTCCAAGTGAGCGGCGCGCATCGGCCCAGCTGTTGCGAGACTAATGGTTGCATACTGTACGGGCGTGCGCGACTAACTATCGCAAATACCAGTCGCGAAGGGGATTTTGCGTCGGAAGGCTTTTGAGTTGGCGGCACTGCTGCTGCTGTTGTCGACGTCGTCGTCCTCTCACTTATAGGTTGGCGATGGAGGCTGTGCGTCAGTTGTCGGCCGACGAGATGATGGAGGTGCAGTCGCGCACCCTCTTCTCTGCCAGGGAGGAGCACGTGCTTCGGCGCATCTCCCAGAAGTACATCGGGAAGTGCGACGGCTCCGCCGTCAGTCTGCGCGTCTTCGAGGACACTCTCGCCACCAACCGCGACATCTTCCATCCAGCCAGGACGGCACAAGGTGCCTCTACTGCTCTGCGCTTCCTGGCTTTGGAATTGGACGCTTTGTGCTACAATCGGCCAGTTGCAGTGCTCTACAACTACTGGATGATGCTGCGCCGCTACAATCTTCTCGTCGACCAGACCTCTGGACCCTGGGCCCCACCAGACAGTCTAGTCGAGCTGACCAACTCAGGTCGGTGGCTTCTAGTCCAGGGTAGTGCGCTGCGCGTCTCACTGGTCTGGCCGGAGCGGCATAAACTACCTTCGCTCGCTGTCGCTTCCAGAGATCGAGGAGACTTTGGAGCAGACGGATGTGTCCAATCTGGCCGACCCAATGGTCCATCAGGAGGTGGAGTTCGCCGAGCGCCGTCTCTGCAAGGAGATCCAGCTGCTGACCAACGAGGTCCAGAAACTCAACGTCATCGTCGAGAGAATCACCGGTGCGCGCGTGCCAGAGCGCCCATCGGCTGTGTAGCAACTGTGGAAAATCAGATGTGTGCGCCCTCTGCAGCGGGGACGTCGCCCAGCTTCGACGAGCAGACGTCGGCCTGGTTCCAGGGGCGCCTGATGCGCTACCGCGTCCTGGGCAGAGACGTGACCGTGGGCAGGTCGACGCGCGCCAACAAAGTCGACATCGACCTCACGCACGAAGGTCCTATCTTCAGCCGACGCTACCACAGTTGGGTGTAGCGTTGGTATCTTTATCCATCGCAGGTCCCTCCGAGAAGGTGTCTCGTCGTCAGGCGACGGTGAAGCAGCGGACGACGGGCGAATTCTACGTGATGAACGAGGGCCAGAGGCCGCTCTACGTCGACGGCAAGCCCGTACCCTCAGGCTCCAAGTCCAAACTCAACGACAACGCCGTTCTCGAGGTCTTTATATCCCCCCCCCCCCCCGCCTGCTTCCCTGCGCTGGTTACCGAAAATACTCCGATAAGCTTCCCCGCCCCCGTTCCATACCTCCTCATAGAGGAGAACCCACCCCCCCCCCCCGTGTAACTATTGGAGTATTGGTCTTCGTTGGTTGCCGGAAGTAGGGGCGACTGTATCCCTTTCGTCAGGTGGCCGATCTGCGCCTCATCTTCAACATCAACCACGATTACGTCGCCGCCGTCAGAAGGGAAGCGGCCGCTGCTTCCGTCGTCGGCCCATCGAGCAAACCCTGCTAGATGGAAGCCGCGCTGTGGTCGTCGTGAATTCTGTTCGCATGTTGTACTAGCCAGTTTGCACCCGCTATGAGTGGATCTGTGTTCATTCTTTCTGATGCAGACACGTTATGGTGTGCAGCAAGGGCGAGAATAAACGGTTGCCAAAAGAACAGCTACTCTTTCTGGCCTCGCCGAAGTTTCGACTACTCTGCTTGCGTTTTAGTTAACCAAAAAGTGTTCTAAGATGAAGCCGTTTGTTTCTTCAAGCTTGGAACTTGACAAGATTGGGCTGACACCGACTTTGAGTGGCGTACTTCGCGGTGACTGCAGCGAAGATTTCGGCGTCGTCGACGGGAATACGGTTGGTCCACACTGCTAGAGAGTGCCGTAAATCGACCTTCAAAGGAAGTCGGTTGCGCAGGCGCCGTCGCCAGCCCCCACTGACGACACGATGCAGTACGCGCCGTCCGCTTACGTCGTCTCTTCGAGTCCGGTGGCGGCCAGCTTCGCGGTGCCGCCCCCACTTCCGCCTGTTGGTCCGCCGGCGCCGTTCGGCTCCTTCGTTGTTCCTGCGCAGCCGCCGCCGCCGGCGCCGTTTTTCGCTTCACCTGACATGGTAGAACCTCTGGGTCGCGGCTTGCTATGTGCGCCGTCGCAGCGTAGTACGGCATTCTTTCAGCGACATCCGCCGCCGTTCCTCTTTCCCACACAACACATGGAAGGGAACGGAATTCCAATGCGCGACGTCCGTCGCCCGCCTCCCTTCGTGGTCGTCCGCGGAGGCGGCGCTGCTGGCACTTCAACAGCCGCTCCTCCGAAGACGGCCGGCGCTGCGGCGGCGTCTTCGCGCAGTCGGCAGATCGCAGCGGTGGACAGCTCGGTGCAGACGGACACTGCGAATGGGGAGGAGGAGGAATCGGCGTTCTGGCGTCCTTCGCGCGCAATCTCCATCTGCACCCATCGCGGCACCAACACCGAGTGGTCGGGCGACTTGTGCGACTCCCCCGAGCACCATCAAGTACGGTGATTTGTTACACTGGTACTTGCGCTCATATTTTGCGATTTACTAGCTGATTTCCTTCTACTCCTACTGCCGTCGTCGTTTCAGCAGCGGCTTCGCAAGCAGCCGGCCTTGAGTCAGGCATTCCTGAACGCTCAGCTGGCGGCGAAGGACAGACAAATGGGGGCGTTGACGGACACGAACGAGTTGTTGCGCACTCGCCTGAAGGTTGGTGGCTGCACATGCCATTCAAGTGCATGAAGTTTACGTCGCGTAGTGAAGCTGCAAAGGTAACGGTGTTATGACAGGATCTGGCGCTGGATCATATGAAGCGCGGAGAGGCGGAGAGCCGTCTCAGCTCGTTGGAGGAAGAGCTGAAAGTTCTGAAGCGAGAGAACACTGCCATCGCTGCAGAGAAGGACCAGTCGGCGCGGAAGTTGGCAGCGACGGAAGCTGAGTGCTCGAAGCTGCGCCGTAGAGCCACCGATTCAGAGGTGCGCTTTAGCTTCACAGGCAGTGACACTCGTTCGTTCACTTTCGAGTAGCATCGTGACACCGCGAGCTTTCTTCAGGTTGGCTTCCTGTTGCTGTGCCAGAAGATGGACCTGGCCGAGTTAGAGCGCCGTCGGGCCAGCGCCCTGCGCACCATTCGCTACGGCGCCGTCACCCTGCGCCGCTTGGACTACCTCTGCCGACTCGACTGGAACATCTCTCCGGCCCACAAGTGTGCACTCCTTGAGCACAGAACTGTCAAGCCACAGAAGTGCAACAGGACAATTACCACCTATACACCCCCCCCCCTCTCTAGGGCGGAGTTGGCAGCGACGGTGCATTCCCTCTGCGAGTTCCTGGTTGGAATGGGGTCGATCGAGAAGCAACTAGAAGAGGCGGCCGCCCAAATAAAGGTTCTGCGCCGCTTGCTGCGCTACCTGTCCACTTCTCGATTCTGCTGGAAGGAGTATTAATTTTTGCTCTCTGTAAGCGGCTAGTTCTCAGCCCTGCCCAGGGTTCACAACAGCGTCACGGCAGCGCGTACTTCTAACTGGAACTGGAGCACTCGAGGGTTGCGTTGCAGCGTTGTTCGAGCACTTGTCTTGCGCGCGACACCGATTCCCACAACTTGTCTGCTCGAACGACTTGGACGACTTCGACAAGACGAGACGTGATGACTACAGACAAAGGTTGAAAGATATAGTTCATTCAAGGACAGACTACTGACAGAGATACTAGAATACAGACGAAACGTACTAGCCTATATACGCGCCAGAGGAACTTAAAGAATGCAGGGTATCTTAATGATGCCCTGCTTACATGCCCCGTATAGAAAAGCCTCCTTAGCCTAAATCGCCTTGTCTTCATTCAGCTCGAACGGTAGACGACCACAGATCGACCAGCGCCTTCAGCTCGTACGACCAGCGCCACCTTGCTTGACGACCAGAAGACTTGACGACCAGAAGACTTGACGACCAGAAGACTTGACGACCAGAAGACTTGAGCAGGAGGCATCCTTAGCCTACTATCACGAATCACACGCGCAACGCGCCACGCGCCAAACCACCACCACTCCACCAAGACAGAGTATCTCTCTTTGCTTGTCAATGCTTGTCACTCTGTCCTCTCCTCCCTTTCAAGAAGAAGGCGACTGTTCCCAGGACAGTGCCATTAGAATACTGTGCCAACCATGCACTCCTCAGAACACAATCCATTCTAACCTTGTACCCAGGACAAGGGGATGCGTCAAAACTGTTCTCAGGACAGCTGACGAAGCGCATGTACCCGGACAGCGGCGCTTAGGACAAGCAACAAATTCGAACTCTAAGAGAGATACAGGGTGTCTTTTTTAATCTGACACATTTATATTTGGAATAACTTTTGCACCACAGGAGATATTGACTTGAAATTTGGTACACACTAAGAAAACACATTAGGAAGCCAGTTTCCAGAAGCGTTTGCCTCAATGCCCACTGTGCCATTCATGGCGACATCTCAAAATAGAGAGGCGTTTTCAGAATACCGCGGTTCTTAAGAAACTTGCTTTTCGGCTTCTTAATACGCCATAGCAAGTTTGCTCAGTGAAACTTGAACACATGTTAGCTCCATGCCTTAAGACTTCTGACACCAAATTTTAGCACCGCACTGCACGGAACGCGACCGTTTGGACGCAAAACTCAGAATTAGGGTCCGCCCATGTGCAGGTCAGCGCTTTGACCAATGCCACGTTTCGCGCCCTCATTCTTTCCTGAATGGGAGCACGGTGCTGAAATTTGGCGTCAGAAGTCCCAATGCATGAAGCTAACATGTGTGCAAGTTTCACCGAGCAAAACTTGCTATGGCGTATTATGAAGCCAAACAGCAAGTTTCTTAAGAATCGCGGTATTTTGAAAACGCCTCTCTACTTTGAGATGTCGCCATGAACGGCACAGTGGGTATTGAGGCAAACGCTTCTGGAAACTGGCTTCCTAATGTGTTTTCTTAGTGTGTACCAAATTTCAAGTCAATATCTCCTGTGGTGCAAAAGTTATTCCAAATATAAATGTGTCAGATTAAACAAGGGAAACGTGCAGGAGACCCTGCAGTGAAGCACTCCGACCAGAACGGGAGAAAGCAGACCGCCACTCACTTATCATGAGAAATAAGGCCGATTTCCGCACAAAGATTCTCCACAAATTTCGCCGGCTCGCGAGTTTCAGAGTACGCATATTCCCTCCACCTACAAGGACCGGCGCGCAGCTGAACTCCACCGAAATCCTGTAGACCAGGCCGAATTGAGCTCAAAATGCGCCATTTCGCTTCGACGACCAGTAGCCGGCAGCTAATATTCGGGGCTGCGCCAATCGCAGACTCGCCTTGCCATTTTCGACGGGATAATAGACAATTCATGCGCAATTGCTCACTTTACCACGCCGTCTTTTCGCACTGCATTTCCTTCAATTGTGAAGTTTGAATGCGCGCGCAAATTTGAGTTGCAACATAGTTTGAGGAGAGTACGGTAAAAGTTGCATTCAAATTTGAATTTCGGCATTAGGAAAGTGGCTGTTTGAAGGCAAAATCGACACAGTATGGAGAAACCAATAGCGAATCCGCGTTCCTCACCGCAAAATACCCTAGAATCGACATTTCAAACCAACAATCACCTCACTATGAGTTTCGTCAATGTAGGGGTACGGTAGGTCGAATTTCGGCCAAAACTCGCGAATCTTGATCCGAAACGCCAAAATAACGCCAGATTCGGCATCAGCGACCTCGAAAGCACCTAGATAGACGCCAACATTGATTTTGCCGTCGGGAGTGGAAATTCGAATTTTGGACGCGGCCGGGGTACGGTAGCCGAAAAATATTTTTGAAAATCGATTGCGGATCAGTTTTCAACGGGGAATCGCGTGGTGCAGTCCATTTGGCCATAAATCATCGCAATCGGGCGCTAAAACGGCAGAAAGTCAAAAATTGGAATTTTCGACCCCCGATGGAGACCCGTTGCCAAATCAGAACTCAAGATTTCCGCGGCGGATTTCGGCGATTTTGGTCTTAAACGAAAGAGAACATGATAATCTTGCCGATTGGAGATATCTGGCCCGATCCAACAACTCCCTGATTTACTAGGATTTTTGAAAGGCAAATTTTTGTCAAAAAACCACTTTCGGCTACCGTAACCCGAGAACGCGTCGGCCGATTGGCTCGGGATTTTTTTTCCCCTGTTCGTCTCGTCGAGGGCTATAACATATCCAAAGGGCGTCAAAATCGACAAACTATTCCAGAAATTCCAGCTGGGTGAACACCTCTCCAGTAAGTAAATTTTCAAATTTTTGAATTTTTCTCAACATTTTCCCACTACGCGAAAAAAACGAAGGTCCGTCCACACCTACTATCCCTCGAGAGCTATCGATTAAAAAAAACCCCGTCCAAATCGGATGAACCACGCGCGAGAAATCTTGGGTGGAAAAAGTTAGTCGGTAGCAGCTCCACTATAGCACTCCGCCCCTTTTGGGGTCGGAGTGCTAAAAAGACACCCTGTACATATGCGACGAGGTACGCAGTACGCACAGCGCAACCACTTACACGACACAGGAATCAATACACCCTGTACGCATCGTAGCACGACCTGGGAAACGCACAGCTGTCCTCTCCGCAGTGGGAGAACAGAGAACTCGAGTAGGGCCTTTGATCCTGATCCCAAACCCCGTCCCTTGAACCATTCACGTTCTGTGCTGGCCTTAACGACTGTGTTCTCCAATTCCAGTCTGAATTGTCCCAATAGGATCTCTGATTCCAAGTCTGATGGAAGCCACGCCTCCAGACGGGAAACTGATAAGAGGTGGGCCTTGAGTAGCCGTGCGTGACCAGTCCTTCACGAGGATTACTGTACATCCTGCTCGGTCGCAACCTCTGTCTCTGTCCATAGTTGGAAGCCCTTACTGGCTGACTGGTAGGCGGCCTGTCATTGGCGTCGAAGGTCGAAGGCACTGTGGCCGACGGAAACGTTCTGCCGTCGCCATTCGACAAACCAATCCCCACTTTCTCCATTAGATCATTTCCGATCAAAATATCGACAGGAAGATTGAAGCTGACTGGCGCCGTCACCTCGAATGGTGTCGCTTCGTTCTCTCGCGAACAATAGACGCCCTTTAGCTTCACAGAACCAGTGCTCAAGAAAGTAGAACCATCGATGCCTGTCAACGAGAAATTCTGGTCCTGCGCGATCGAATCGGCGCTTCCGTTCTGTACCAACGACTCAACGACTCTAGGACTGACCGTTGTCGTGGTCGCACCAGAATCCAACACAGCAACCATGCTTCTCATCTGTCCGTTCTTGAATCGGCGCTTCAAATCCGGTGCAACCTGAGGCAAATCGTCAAAGAGAAAGTCAGTCGCTGGAATCATCTTCGATTTCTGACCACTCTGCCTCGACAACTGACACAACTCGTAAGACGACAGATCTCTAGCCGACATAACAAACGCCTTGCCGACCCATTCTTGAGGGAATCCAGCCTGTGTCGTGAGCGGCGGCTCTGGACTCAGTCTCTGTGAAGACGATGCAGTTGGGTCAGATTGAACTGCCGAGTTCGAATTGATCGGCATCTGAGGCTGCTCGTTCACCCAACGCGACGATTGCATGTTCTGAGCAACGCCCGTCGGCCTAGGCGGCTGCTGATTTGCCGGCGCCTGCGCTCTAATCGCGTCCTGTTTGAAACACTGACTGTCTGTATGACCCAGAAACGGAGAGTATCCCTTATCTTGACAAAACGTGCACACCAGATTCCGACACTGAGACGCAACGTGCCCTTTCTGGCGGCAATGGAAGCACTCTCGCCCCGAATCGGCGCCTCGATACAAAGGTCTATTCCCGACAAAGTCGTAGCGCCTCTCTTCCTGAGGCGGCGGTTGAAACCCTGGTCCAGCCGACACCTGTCGTGGCTCTTGAATCTGTTGCTGACCTTTCGATGTTCTTTCTGAATTAGTCTTAGTGGCCAGTTGCTTCATCTCGCGTTCGCTTTCCTTCTTTGCAGCGGTGGTGAATACACCCTCCACAGTCCATTCATCGTCCTCCAGAATAGCCTGATTTGCTGGCAGAAGCGACTGATGGACAACGAATGCCTGACAAGCCTCGTACCGAGCCTTGAACTTAGCATTCTCGCGATGGCAATTCTTGCCGCACGGACACAAGTGACTTTCCACCTCTGGAACCGTGATCGCCTTTTCAGCCGTGCGGAACTCTCGTTCCATGATCGAACGCCACTGATGAACCGACTGATAGTTCTGCTGACGCTTGCCCCACAGAGACGACATTTTCGTGGTCCGAGTGCGTCTGTCCGCAAAATTGGTCGACAGTTGTTCGACGACCGTCTGATAGTCTGCCTTCGTCTCGTCTGACATCGACATGAAAAATTTCAGAGCATCGCCAGTCAACATCTCCAACAGGTACTTGCGTTTTACCGCCTGCGGATAAGTGTCGACAGCGATCCCAAACTCGACAAACCAATCGGCAAAATTGTCTCTATCCAGACCCGCAAACTTGGCCAAACTGGGTCTAGTGTATGCCAAAGTGTTCAATACCGTACCCAAGCCGTTCAAACTATCGGTGCCGACTGCGGTAGAAGAGAAGGGACCCGCCGAATCCGGCGCCCGTGTGTGATTCAGAATCGCCTCCAACTGACGACGCGACTCCTCTCTCTCCTCTCTACGCTCGACTTCCAACTGACGACGCGACTCTTCCCTCTCTTCTCTGCGTTCGCGCTCAATTCTCTCCAACAGTTCTCGCTGCTCCTGTTCCTTCCGCTCCAGCTCTCGCTCTCGAGCCTCTCGCTCCTTCTCTAACTCGCGTTCCTTCCTATCCAACACCAACTGCAGCATCTCCTGCTGCTGGCGCTGCATCACCAACTGAGCCTCTTGTTGCTGGCGCTGCAACTGCGCAAAGATGCTCAACATCTGAGGATCACCCTCCTGGGACATCGCCTCGCCTCTCACTGTCTCGGACACGACACTCTCGCCGTCGCCGTCAACAGGATCCTCATCGCCATCTGACTCTGGTGGATTGCCACCTTCAGTGGGCTTCACTTTCTGAGCGCTCAACCTTCGCTCGTGACCTTCTCTCTCGATTTCCAGAAGGGACGGACTGACTCGACCGTACTCCACATTCTCAGCGAGCAGCAATTGATCCGTTGTCTTCCTCTTGCTGAGGGACACGAGAGAATTCGGGTTGTGACTCGAAAGATTCGGATCAGCCATCCTGGCTTAGCTCGCGTACGGTCTCTGGTCTGGTCAGTTTTCCGTCAATTTGGTTTACGACACGAAAGAGAGAGAGAGAGAGAGAGAGATGGAGAGAGCACTCAGTCCTCCTTACGTAAACCTCTCACAGCTGTGCACGTGACCTGTTCCCGGTCAACGCACCAGCTGTAAGCGGCTAGTTCTCAGCCCTGCCCAGGGTTCACAACAGCGTCACGGCAGCGCGTACTTCTAACTGGAACTGGAGCACTCGAGGGTTGCGTTGCAGCGTTGTTCGAGCACTTGTCTTGCGCGCGACACCGATTCCCACAACTTGTCTGCTCGAACGACTTGGACGACTTCGACAAGACGAGACGTGATGACTACAGACAAAGGTTGAAAGATATAGTTCATTCAAGGACAGACTACTGACAGAGATACTAGAATACAGACGAAACGTGCTAGCCTATATACGCGCCAGAGGAACTTAAAGAATGCAGGGCATCTTAATGATGCCCTGCTTACATCTCTTTGTGTTGTAGGATAGGTACAAGTGCTACTTGGAGCGTCTAGTGGTGGGGAAGGGCGAGGCGTTGGCCGACATGGAACCTGTCGAGCTGCCGAACCTTCGCAGTCCGCCGCCGGCGCCCGACCTTCCGCCTTGGCTCAAGCTCGTGGTGAGAGAGCGACGCGGAAGAACGACGCGGCGCTTCTACACAGCAAGCACCCGACACCTACATTTTGACACATTGTTGTTCTTTTGAAAATCGATTCTTGTCCATTGTCAGATCGGAAAGATCGCCTGCGGCGAAGGTCACACACTGGGTGTCGCGTCGCCGGCTTTTGCTTCTCCTCAGCAGCAGCCTTCGCCCTCTGAACGGCTGGCCGTTCGTCAGCTGCGTCAGACGCCCCCTTCAGTTGTTGGCCAGTCTCCCAACTTCCACCTGATGGGATCCGTCCGATTCTACATAGCCGACGTTACCGAGTGAGCGCAGGATAGATAGGCCGGCTAAACAATGATCAATCCACACTGCGCTTTGCTCCAGAGAGGAAGTGATGGTGGCAGTGACGTTGCTGAAGAGGCAGCAGCCGCAGCAAACGGGCGATGCCGGCGTTCAGGAGGTGGTACGCGTCGTCCAGCAGCTGCGTCGCGCCAGGGAGATTGGCAGGAAGGCCGAAGCGGAGGTTGGTCTGAGAGTCGCCACCGACGGGAATGAGTCGATCGTTGCCCAGCTGCGCCATTTCAGGCAGTGGTGAGGGCGTCTTGTGGTGGCGCTGGCGCTGGAGACGCGCTCGTCTGCCAGATCTGTCTGGAGTCGGTGTCAGCGGGAAGGACCGTCGCCTGCCAGTACTGCGCCAAGACCTTCCACCGAGCGGTGAGTTCCAGTGTGTTGTGCTGGTGCGGCTTTCTTGGTGTGTGTGTGAAAAGTAGTGTGCCCCCTTGGGGGTATTTGGGAGGTTACGGTAGCACCCCACGGTGAAGGGTGGGCTTATTCGAGAGGTGCTTATTCGAGGGCTTACGGTAGTTTTCCACACGGGACCCAAAATGGCGCGAATTCAAATTTCCAGTGCATATTTTAGTAATTGCAGTATGACGTCACTATTTCGAAACAGTTGCGAAACAGCTCATTTTGCTGAGCAGCAAATAGATGCCGGTAGAGTGATAAGCCAGTTGGGAAATGACAACTGTGGTCTGAAGAGAGTCTGAAAGAAGAGATGTGATCTGCGGGTATCAGTGCTGTGCGTGATTATGTCATGTACCATTATGGCTGCTATTTACATGCTATTGTGAGGTACAACTAGTTCGGTTGTGACAAATCGTTATCAGTTCCTATGGTTTCTCTGCTGAAGAACCAAGTCCCCTTGGGACACTTTCCCAAGTGTCTCAACATCGGCTACCCTGTACACTCGTTGAGCTTTGTGTTGGATGAGATATGTCGTGACTGCGATGCCGCCCATGAAGAAATCATCATAGTGGACTTGCCCTCGAAGTTGCGCAACAACACTGACTCTCTACTTTATAGTGTCTGGCAGCGTGGCTACTACTGCCCACCCCAGAGGAAATTTACTATATACACTCCTCTTCTAAAAGAGCCATGCACCGAAATGGGTGACCAGTCCTTCATTTATCGTTTTTGCCCATTAAGCAAGCTGTCAAGAGAGACCAGGGTGGATGGCATTGTGGTGGAGCTTCTATATGAAGAAGCTGACACAGGCTTATCCCAAGACCAGTCAAACTGGATCGCTGAGAATCTACGAGTGGGTGGGTCTTGCATCTTCATTGGAGACTACCCACAGCTGAGCTGCATCCACTGTATCGACCACTACTTGCTGAAGCAACTGAATGACTCTGTGAGCGAGCTCTTCGACCAACTTTGTGTTTGTGTGGCCATTACCATTTATTGCAGATTGCTTGTGTGAATACCACTATGGGGCTACAGCCAGGAAACTTCTTCCGGATTGCAACCCACCCAATGTGTCAATTCCAGAGCTCCAGTGGCATGGCCACCACCAGGGCCCATTGGGTGAACATTCAAAAGAGGCCAGCTGGTGAAAAGAGAATGTTTCGAGTCCCTATTGCTGCAACTAAACGTTTGCACTCATTGAATCTTTATAGGGGTACCAAGCGATTCAAGAACTGATGTTGCAGGGTTGTTCTCTACACTATAGCTGTGCTTCAGGCAGTCAGTGTTGCTCTCACACTCACACAACACTACACAGAATAACCAAAAGGCCAACTATCTATCAAGTGGTTATCACTAGGGCTATTGTCACTAAAGACCCTTTTGTGGTCATGGGTCAGTTTTAGCCTCTTGGTTATTGTCCTCGAGTAGATTGCCATAGTCTTCATCCTCCTGACCAACTGGTTATCCTGGACAGCAACAAGTGCAGAATTGGGATCCCCAGTCCGGACCAGGTCAGCCAGGGTGTCGTGGTTGACTGGACAGTCTCTGCCACTCCAGAGGGTGAGACCCTTGGCCTTAAGAGAGGATTTGATAATGCCAGTCTCAGTATTCTCATAGAGAATGCTGTAGCATTTGGCACCCCCACAGGCCCACGTCAGGATCTTGTTTGGAGGGGAGGAGACATCCTCCATGGTCCAGTCCCCTGAAGTTTGTGCAATGTCACACGAGAATCCAAGTCTACCATAAGCTTACCCAAGTGGTCTCCCAGAGGGACAGGCATTGGGTCAGAGGCCTTTGTTTTGTACACAATAGAGTCAGTGTCAGCATATAGGCGATCTTGTGGAGGTATCTTCTCCATGGCCTAAAAGCGACTTGTTAATGATTTGAGATCAATAAAAATCACCAAAGGCTCTCACCTCATAGAGGATGGTTCTAGCTGTAGCCGTCGTCCACACCGCGATAGGTAAACTAGTGTTTGCTGCAGCAGGTCTGACCATCTCCACAGGCTGGTGGACCACAAGCAGCTGCTCAGGGGTCAGTGGGTTGAGACAGACCACTTCACAATTACCGCTGTCAAACACTTTATTCAATGCCTGCATGGAGGATACAATTTCCATTTTTGACTTGTTGGAGTTCATGCTGAACCTCCCCCACACAGCATTGATTAGCTAAAATGAAGTGATCACTCAATTTCATAATGCCACACAATAGAAACTGACACTCACGATCTTTGAGACATAGCGTAGGCTCTTGTTTGGATGCTGGAAATCCTCCAAGCACAAGTTGGAGTCCAGCCTGTCATTGGTCTCATCGATGAAGGCCTGGATCTCTTCATCTGACTTGAGATGCTTGGGAAGACCAGAGTTCTTCAATTTCAGTGTGTACAACTTTTTGATCAGAGGTGCCAGAAGCCCCTGGTTGGTTCTGGACCAGATCCAGCTCTCATACACCTCTGTAATGGCAATGTTTTATACATTGTGGTGACCAAAAATAGTGTACAAGACCCACCTTGGATTTGGTAGCCCAGAGTTAGGCTCTTCTCCAGCTCAAAGTTGGTCCACGCTCCAACCAGAGCCCGATCCTCATCGCAGTGATCACAGACTTGGCTCCTCTCATCTGCACAGGTCTGGCACAGGGGAAAGCACAGAAACTTCTCCTTGTTCTTGTAGGCCAGATAACCAGCATGGAGGTCCTTTGGAGGAAGGACTCTGCAGAGATGAAGCCCAGCAGATTGCAGCTCCATATTTTCTGGTTGGAGGTTGTAGTGTACCACTGGTGGTCCCAGAGGGTAATCGGCTAAAAATACTTGAAACATGCATTGTCTACCCACAATATTAAAACTGGCAAGCAACAAACCTATGGTGTTGACATGCGGGTACATACTCGTGACGTCAATGTAGTTGACAGATTCATCTTGTTTGCATTCATAGTACCTCCTGAAACCAAACAGTGTTTTGACACAATAATCAAAGCAACAACACAATGGGTGCACCTGAACACCTCAGTCCGGCCACCAAACAAAAATTTCCTAGGGGATAAGCTGCCCACAAATCTGTGGTGTTTGAAATACTTTCTCATGGATGCAGATTTGTTCAACATCCTTTCAATTTCACAGCTCTTGTATGTGACCACATGCACACGATGGTGACGTATGACTTCCTTGCGTCTACGTGTCTTCTCCATCTGTACATGGTTTCTGACCCCACCAACCATTGTCAGTTTGGTCATGGGGGTGGCACACTGGGCACACCCGTGGAACTGACAGCCTGAATGGTGAGAGTTTTGCCACACTGTAACACAATCATCTAAGCAACATACCATCCACTTCAATGGCTACATTACTCCCATTAGGCAGATGGGCCCACTTCTTGTCATCAATTTGCTTGTCCATTTTGGCAAAACCATCTACATATTTATTGCCAATCTTCTTCTCCCTTTGTATTTGAATACCATGCTCCTGTGCTAGCCACGAGAGGAATGTCTCAGCAAAATGGCTGACATGGCTGTCGTTGTAATAGCCCCTGCAATTACATAATGATAAAAGAACCATACATGACAATGTAATCCACTCACTTCTCAGGCACGATGCAGATATCATTGTCCTCCAGATAGGCAGCTCTGAACCATCTGTTGACAAACGAGCTCCCAGTGCATGCTGTGGCAATGGGGTCCATCTCAGAGAATCCTCCCACTTCCTCTGTGAACCTCTCCACAGATCCCTTGAGTACTGCGACGTCATTCTGGCAATATCTGAACAGAGTTGGTTATTGTTATGTGGTTAACACAAGGCATGTGCTCAGCATACTCTTCCATCCTGGCTCTCCAGTCCCAGACACCCCCAGATTCTTCCCTGTCTTGCTCAATCCACTCCTCAAACTCCTGTCTGTCCTTGAGGGACATCCTTTCTGGCCTGAAGATAAACTCTTATAAAGATCAGTAAGTAAATTAACACTGATAATTACCTGAACAGCTCATTTGGAGGGTAATCCAGTATCTTGTTCTCATAGTCTTCACTGAAACAAGTAAAGCAGTTTAATCATTAGTAGAGTATGTGTGATGTATGACATACTGGAAGAGGCAGAGTGGAAAGTGCCCTTTGCTCTGCAACCCAAAAGCAGGACCAAGAGAACGGAGAGGGCTAGGCATGTGAAGGTAGCTATCACGGCAAACAATATTGTGCTGCTTTAGTTGCAGCTCCAGCAGCTTCTTTCCAACCGACAGCTGAAATAATTCATGGTTGAAGACAGATAACACAACAATGTGTCATGCTTACTGGCTGCCAGTCCAGCTTCATGTCAGCCATTGCTCTGGCAAGGAAGACATTGTCAAATCGGCTGGCATTGTGCCTGCAAAGCTCGATGTGACTTCT
>JASAMZ010012873.1:0-12176 GCA_030248115.1 Linhomoeus sp. GSCO2_2 | reverse complement strand
TTCGATCTTCTACAACAAAGCAATGTTGTATAGAACTGCGGAATTGTATGCATCAAAATGACGCATAGACGACTTCCAAAACCCAAGTGTGGTCACAAATCCTGTGTTTCTGTGGTGATTTGGCCCGATTGGAGGTTGATTTTGTACTGAATTGTACGGCTATGCTTAATTTTCGCGTCTGAAATCTTACACTCAGTTGACATTATTCAGCCATTTCAATTTGCCGAACAATTCTTTTTGTTGTACAATACAACAATTGAAATTCCAGAGGCCATACTATACTATACTATACAACAATTCATTTCGGACGGTTATACAATACAGTACTATAAAACCATGCAAGATTCTCGGCCAATACTATTCTATACAACAATTAAAATGAATTGTTGTATGAAACGCTGCCGTTTTGTCGGAGGTAGTAGAGAGCAGCTGCAGAATGTCTGGTTTGCAGCCTAGTTAGCACGTCAATCAATGTGATTCTTAGACCTGGCTCTGGTATTAGTTGCCAACTGTCGTTTTCTAGTGTAGGAGTTTCAACGTTGGTTAATTGGGTGAATTTGCTCCGAGCTTACCCATCTAGTGGTGGGTGTTGTTTGCGGAAGTTGGACAACTCGTAGCTGCTCTACAACGCTACCGTGACGTCAAGAGGCCATAGGTATGACACGCACACGTAATGATCAATACAATTTCAAAACATGGAAATTTTAAAATAGTTACGGGGACACGCACCCGACACGCTAGATGGGCGTAACATAACCATGTTTTCAGCCTGCGACTCACAAGAATCTCTTTGATCGATAGACAAATTGCCAGAAGCGTCTACGATCGTTGATAACAGGAAGGTCATCAGTCAAAGTACCACTTGTGCTACTGTCCCCAAGTGGACGTTGCCTGACGACTGTCGCCGCCTCTCGTCGACTTCAGTACTTGCGACTGTAAATTGCGACGCTTGAGACCTTCATACATATTCACATGACCTGAATGCCAACTAGCTTACACTTGCCCGAATAACAAGGTGCCAAATTAGAAGAGTTTCCAGCTAGACTCATTAGATCAGTCGCTGACTTCTCAGCCAGCATAGCAACAAAACCAATTCTTTGCTGACTTGTGCAGTAACACACACACACGACACGATGACGCTTGCTGTCAACGAAACCACAACATGTGAAATGGCCACTACGTACAGGAACAGTATGGCGCTTCACGTGGCAGAGGGCGTAATGCTGCTCTTCAATTTCGCCGGGGTCTCTGTTGGAGCCTTTCTCGTCTGGTTGCTGACACGCTACCAGGGGCCGATTGCACCAACGTGCAATCCATTTTACAATTCATCATAATGTGAGAAGTGAATGGCCTTTCCACAAAGTTGTTTCAACACTAACTTGTTTCCTTCGAGGCACTTCTATTCTGCAGATTCATGACATTTAGCGCAGTGATTCAATGAGTTCTGGACTTGTGGAATGCATTACAATTGTTGGTGCAATTGGCCCCTGACCGGTCACGTCCATCTGAGAAGCGCCCTGCTTTCCATAGTCGTCACCAACAGCGCTCGCCTCTTCGTCACTGGCGGAATCACGCTCTTCAACTGGACCAAGTACATTGGAAATTGGCGACAGGGATGCCATGGCCTGGGTATGGCTAAGGAGAGTTCCGTTGCTCGATGATATTGTATGTGCATGATACGTAGCATAAGAACATGCACAACTAAGCATAAGCACATGCACAACAACAAGCATAAGAACATGCTACAACTAAAGAACAATTGACCGAGCATTGGAGGGAGGAACGTCGAACAATTGGATATACGCAGAAAACGAGTAGGACAATTTTGGGACACGTTTGCAGGGCTCCTGAACGAGCGTGGGACGATTGGATTGGATATACGCAGAAACTGAGTAGGGCAATTTTAGCATACGTTTGCAGCGGCTCCTGAATGAGCGTGTGGCACTTTAATGCACGCAGAAAACGAGTATATCAATTTTAGGACGCTTTTGCAGGGGCTCCTGAACGAGCGTGTGGCATTTTAATGCACACAGAAAACGAGTAGGACAATTTTAGGACACTTTTGCAGGGGCTCCTGAACAAGCGTGGGGCACTTTGATGCACGCAGAAAACGAGTAGGACAATTGTGAGACACGTTTGCAGGGGCTCCTGAGCGAGCGTGAGGCACTCTGGGGGCTTGTACCGTATGCGCGCAACCATCGGAGCGAAGAGTAGGAGGCGACTCGACGAGATCCTGTTGATGGACGTTAGAGCGTGATCTGGCGAAGAAGAAGAAGGAGAACAAGGAGACGGAGAAGAATTCACCCCCGCCCGTGGGACAAGAAACGTGCCGCGATCCTTTCTACGCCTGTAACTTTAGCTACACTTAACCGATATTCACCAAATTGGGAATTTAATCTATTTATACCGCAAATTCTCTAATAAACGGGCACTCTCTAATTGACGGACACTCTCCAATAGACGGGCAGGGTAGGCACCCTTCGCGAAAATAAACGGGCACTCTCCAATTAACGGGCATGCCCGTTTGTTGGAATTAGACACTGACTTCCTAAAGGCAACCGTACATAAAGCCCTTCAGTGTACCAAATTTCATCCAATTTTGTTTAGTACTGCCTGAGAAATAAATATCGTGATGGTGGGAAAAGGTGCGCGCGGCCTCGATGGAACATATTATGGTTTGGCGCTGCTGCGCCAACCATGATTTAGTTCCATGGGAACTTACTAAAATGTACGTTGCACAATGATGCGCGTATGTACATTTGTTGACCCATTGGACGCTTGTCATCCGTCCAACGCCCGATTGAGTTGTCCGCTGCTCGTCCAATGTCCAGTCATGTGATGTACGTATCTGACCACTAACTAAGCAAGAGATCACAAGTGGACTTTCTTGCCCAAACTAATGAATACTGACGCCGTTCAGCGTTTTCCAAGGCCGACTGCTGCGTGGTGACGTGTCCAGCGGGTGTCAGCGCAGCGGCTGTGGTTACCGCTTTCTTCGGCTTGTCTGTGGAGAGACTCTGGGCCACAGTCCAATACAAGACCTATGAGAAGAAGAGATCGAGAGCCTTCATGACATTCACCATTGCTTTCCCGGTAGGTTTGCACTCCAAAGTTTAAACGCCACAGGTGAAAATTTGGGCATTTTGAGCGCTGCAGGAAATTGTTGTGATTTCAGCGCCACAAGTGAACAATTAGTATGGGATTTCTGGAAAGATTGGGGCAGGGGTGGGGGCTGGGGGATGAGATGAGGTTAGGGGGGGGGCGGTTTTGGGCGCACACGCATCATGCCTCAATCATACCCCAATCTCCAAAGCTTAAATTGCATTACCTAAACCCGTCGCCGGCTGCACCTCACGAGTGTAATCGCCATTCAGTGGCTGCTGGCCATTCCCATGAGTTGGGGCCCCATTCTTCAACACCGCGACGACGGCACGAGGCTCGCCTGGTGCTCCTCGTACCTGATCTACACGATCAAGTCAGTCCAGAAGCCACTGAAGGTATTCTATGGGACTCTGGCTATCAACTTCGCGCAGCTGTGTTGCTTCATTGCGTTGGTGTGGTGGAATCACTGCGCTATGAAGAGGGCCAAGGGACGAGTGGTTGGAACAAGTAGTGAAGGAGAAGGGGCCATCGCGAAGGGAATGAGCAGCCGCTATCAGGTACAATATGCATGGTGTGGCTCACTACTGACACAAGCTCTGGTTCTTGGCAAAACCCAACTTCCTGGTCTAATGAATGCTTCATTCTATTTTCTTTTAATTTAGCGTTGTTATGAAACCAATTGCGGCGTAGCTCTTCATTGGCCTGAGTGCCAACATTGTAATCGCACGGAATGTTTTCTTTTGAGCATTTGCTTATCATTGAATGTACAAGACACGTCAAACGTCCTGGTTTCACGCCTGTCGTTGCGTGATAGACATAGTAACTTTACCAGCGAAATTTCTAGCGAGCTTTCGACCCTCATTTGGGGCCGCCATCAGGCACTGTGCACTGAAACGGCAATGACATACATAGGTACATGTAACGTCAGTCACTTGCTTATGTGGCGCGCGCGTTGTGACTAACGTGACGTCTATGTCATTGCCGTTTAAGTGCCTGATGGCGGCCCGGAATGACGGTCGAAAGCTCGATAGAAAATTTCCTGGCGCAGTTTCTATGCCTATCACGCAACGACAGACGTCACACCCACACTGCACACCTGAAGGATTTCCACAACCCTGGTTTCAGCTAAGCGAGAACGTCAAGTACACTGCCACTGTTGTACGGCTAATGGCTGTCCAGCTGGTTTCGTCCAGCATTTCTCCAGTCATTTCCACCACCATTTTTCTGAAGATCTTCTCTGAAGAGCCCATCGACAATGTGATCCTGGCCGAAACAAGAACGCTGGCCTACACAGCGTTTCTTCTCGCTTTTACATGGTTCTACGTCAGAAGCAGTCCAACTTTGAAGGCCAAAGCCGGGGAATTTTTGCCAAAGGGATTTCTGGGTTGTCTTCTGCAGCTGAAGAAGCACAACACCGTCGATGCTGTGAGGGATGGAAATGAGGCTGATATACACTTCAGGGCACTGCAGCAAGCCTGGGCTTAGAACTAGAAGCTACAGAATGTGTGGTTTTGTGTGGTTACCTAGTGAGAATGTCAATGTGACTCTGGCTTAGTTGTCACTGTCGTTTTCTTGTGACGGATCTCTCCAATGGCGTAGAGAGGATTGACAAGTGGGAGAGGCAAATAAATTTTGGGGAACCAAAATTTGCTGGTTTCCATTAGCATTAGTGCACGCAAAATAAGCTCCGCAGGAAAAAAATTTGAAATTTTTCAGCGGCGCATTTGCTATGGACACAGTGCCGCAGGCAAAATGCTTCCGATTCACAGCGCCGCAGACGAATTAACTTTACTGGCTGACGGGGGGGGGGGGGGGGACTGGCGATACCTGGGGTGGGTGAGGGGGGATTTGCCACGACTGCCCTCTCCCCCCCCCCCCCACAGGATGCGCCACTTGATTTCTCAACGCTGTGAATTGGTTGACGCTGCCGTGAGGTTACTCCACCTCTAGCAGTGGATGCTGTTTAATTTGCAAATTTGAAAATGCGTGGCTACCCGGCATGCTCAACACGTGTGGCAAAACCATGCTTATGTGCACAATAATTCGGCCACAAAGTATCTCTTTAATGGGAGTTATTGCCACGCTCACACACAGCGCAAGTGCAAGATTGCCAAAGCATCACCAATCGAGCAAAGTCTTGAATCCTTGATAACAGGAATGCTATCGCGAAACTTCTACTTGTGCACGGTCCCAAAGTGGACGTTGCCAAGCGACCGTCGTCGTCTCTCGTCGACTTCACTTCTTGCGACTGTAAATTGCGACACATGAGACCTGCGCATCCGCATAACCAAAATGTTCACTCTCACTCCTGTCCGAATAACAAGGTGCCAGATTACATGGAAGCGTTTCTAGCGAGACTCATCACTCGCGAGGTCAGTTGCTAGCTTCGCAGCCACTAGTCTGAGCAGCAACAAAGCCTAATCACTGCCTAATTCGACAGTAACGCCCACACAATACGATGACGCCTGCTGTCAACGACACCGCAACATGTGAACTTGTGGCAGTATACAGGACCACTGTAGCACTTCACGTCGCCGAAAGCTCGCTGCTACTTCTCAATTTCATTGGAATCGCTATTGGACTGCTTCTTGTCTGGTTATTGGCAAACTACCAGACGGGCCATGTCCATCTGAGATGCGCTCTGCTTTCCATAGTTATCGCCAATGTCGCTCGTCTGTTCATCGTCAGTGCAATTACTCTCTTCAACTGGAATAGATATATTGGAGGCTCACGAAAGGAATGCCGTGACCTGGGTATGATGACTTTGGAACGGGTTCTTTGTTTGATGTAGGCAAGAAGAGGCCAGAGCTGAGTGGTATAGCTGTACGGACGTGCGACCTGTGGAGCTGACTAAGCACTGATGTTCATTTTGGACCTCTGCACCTTTGTAGTACGGTAGTTGCTGCGAATGCGAACGAGACATACTGTAGACGTCCACGTTGTCGCAGTGAGCAAGTTGGACAAATAGTTCTGGTTTGTCTGCCATTTGTCCTGAGGACGAGAGTCTATCTATGGTTGCTTTCAGCATTCTCCAAGGTCCAATGCTGCGTGGTGACGTGTCCAGAGGCTGTTGGCGCAGCCGCTGCCATCACAGCTTTCTTCGGTTTGTCTGTGGAGAGAGTCTGGGCCACGGTCCAATACAAGACCTACGAAAAGACGAGTTCGAGGATCTTCATGGTCTTCATCGTTGCATTCCCAGTAGGTTTGCACTTGTTAAACGATCCTTGAAATACTATCGTTAAACAGATTTGGTACCAATTTCGCCACAGCATTTTACATACGTAGCTTTGTAGGCTCACACCACACACCTCGAAACTTTGCCAGCGGCACTGTTTTGAAAGCAACTTCGCAACGGCAAGCAAAGTCGAAATCTTTTCGCCCCAAGCAAAAAATTGTTGGCTTCCTTTTAGTGCATCCTCCCCTTTGGTAGGTACTTTTGGCTTGTAGCCTCAACCCCCCCCCCCCTTCACCCCACCCTCACCCCCCCCCCCCCCCACCCCCACCCCCCCCCCCCACCCCCATTTAATAATCCCAAAAGTGCCACTGTTCTGAAGCGCTCATCTCAGCTGCCATTCAGTGGCTGATGGCCATACCCCTGAGTTCGGGCCTCGTCCTTCAACATCGTGAGGATGGCACGAGGGTAGCCTGGTGCTCCTCCTTCCTGATCTACAGGATGGAGTCTGTCAAGTCGCCGCTGATACTGTTCTTTGGCAGCCTTACTATCAATCTGGCACAGTTGTGTTGCTTCATTGCTTTGGTGTGCTGGAATCACCGCGCCATAGGGAAAACCAAAGAGCGCGTTGTTGGAACGGATAAGAACGGAGAAGGAAGCATCGCGAAAGGAATGAGCATCCGTTATCAGGTGAGGAAACACATATATAACAGTAGGCAATGGAAATTGATTTGCAGGGATGACCGCTCAAGTAAACTGTAAATCGTTGCGCAGTCTGGTATCTTAACATTGTAGCGAACCGGATTGCGGTGCTCCTTCAAAAGGCTGTCCAACATTTGAATCGCCTGTAATATGCATTCGTTAAATACTGTACAATAAATTGGGAAAAGTTCGGACCATAAAAAAAGTTCGAACAATTCGGACAGTACCCCTTTGGCCGAACTCTTTTCATGTCCGAATAGGTGATTCTACATACAGTACAGTACTTTGTAAGCACAGAGAGGACTGTTGTCCGAATATGTATTTCTCTGCTCCAACTTTTTCCGAATTACCGCATGTACACGTGAGTGAAAGACAGCGAACAGGAAACGTTACTTTCAGCTGCGGGAGAACGTCAAATACAATGGCGCTGTGGTACGCCTAATGGTTGTCCAGTTGATTGCGTCAGCCATTTCTCCAGTCATTTCCACTACCATTCTACTGAAATTATTCTCTGGGGAGCCTATCACTAACATGGTCTTGGCCGAAACAAGAGCACTGTCCTACACTGCATTTCTTCTTGCTTTTACATGGCTCTACGTCAGAAGCAGTCCCACTTTGAAGGCCAAAGCGGAGAAATTGTTACCAAGAAGTTTTCTGTATTGTCTGCTGCTAGTGAAGAAGCACAACACGGTCGATGTAAATGAAGCCGATATCCACTTTGACGCGCTGCAGCAGGCCTGGTCTTAGGCAGTTTGGCTCATGTTGCGCGACTAATAAAACAACGAGTTGACTTTTCTACAAATTATGCCTCTCTCTGGCCTGGCAGCGTGTTGGCGTGAGCAACACTTACCTATGTACACGGCTTTGCTCATAACAGAATGTGGGGATCAACACAAAACAGAATCGACAGCAACTTCTACTCATCAGTAGCTGAATAAGCCCTTCGAAATCGGCGTCGCGACTGCTTTACCCTTCAAATGGCAGCTTGATTCCCAGGGTAAAAGCGGGCGCGAACGCTGACTCGTCAGCAGAGGGCGTCTCATTTCAATTGAACGTTTCGCTTCCGTGACAACACTCACAAACCAATACATGCACAGCCTCCAAAGGTCGGCGCCGCGTCTGCTTTACCCTCGCAAAAGAATATGTTATTGCCATGTCTATGGGGTAAAAGCGGGCGCACACGCTGGCCTTTGTCAACCAATTTTGTGCTGCATGTAAGACACCAAATTTTGTGCAACGTACGCAGTTTTATGCAAATTTTGTGCCACACTAAACAGGACAAGTTGTCATAGTCCATCTTCCATCGCGCACACTGCTGAATCGGCGTCGCGACTGCTTTACCTTCTTGAGTCAATCTCAGGATTTGAGGTAGAAAGCGGGCGCCAACGCTGACTCCACAGCGACGGTAATTACAGTACTCCTTCTGATGGCACAACGTAGTCTCGTCATCGATTCAAATCAGGACTTCTTTGGACTCAAAATGGTCGGCGTCGCGACTGCTTTACCCTCCGAAAGTCCTGCTTTCTCAGCATCGTCGGGGTAGAAAGCTAGCGCAAGCGCTGTCCATTGAGAGTCGACTGCTATTGGCATCGTGTCAATAATTCCTCTAACGACCAAATCGGCGTCGCGACTGCTTTACCCTCTGCACATTTCCAGTGATTATAGGGTCAAAAGCGGGCGCGAACGCTGACCCGGTCAGGGTTGGTTTGAGCAAAGTTTGTACAGGTTGGCGGTCGCAGGAATGCGCTCCAGAACAGTCGGCGTCGCAACTGCTTTACCCACCGAAAGTCGCACTTTCAGACAGTTTCTGGGTATAAAGCTAGCGCAAGCGCCGACGGTATAGAGCGGACGGACAGAAAATCTTCGTTGAACCTCGGCTGAATCGGCGTCGCGACTGCTTTACCCTCACAAACAGGCACATTTCGGGGTTAAAAGCGGGCGCGAGCGCCGACCCGGCGGATCCAAATTTTCAAATTTTCTTCGCAGTTGAATACCGTAACTCTTTGCTTGGCTCGGATTAGTCGGCGTCGCGACTGCTTTACCCTTTTCAGTTCGTGACGAGAACTTGCGCAGTTTCGCACATTGCTGGGGTGAAAGCGGGCGCGAACGCCGACCAAATCACAAGCTTTGTTTCTTTCGAATTCTTTAGCTTTTCCTTATTAGGAGAGTGTAGTTTTGAAAGTGATACTGCCTTGAGACCAACCAGGCGTTTATATAAGCGTGACCTCGCCGCGCCTCCAAAGGATTAGCCGCTAGGGGTGGCGCGTCTCTAGCCGCGTGAGATCCCAAGCCGACCCTTGATAGCGCCGCCCAAACAACGATTACAGTAGCCTCGCGAGCGTCTGAGGTGTGAGGCGCCCGCGGGGACAGTTGGCGTCGCACATAGGGATTATCTCTCGTAGCTTAGTAGCACTTCACACAGAGGAGTCCAAATCCAAGTCGATCGCAGCAACGATGCAACAGGTGCCCGAATTTCAAAGTTCTAATTTCAAATTACTTTCTCACACTTTGTATGAGTTTTAATACTATATTTATCCAGTTCTGCCTCTCATCAAGTAGATCATCCAGGGTTTGTCGCCGACTATTCGACGCCAGCGCATCAGACGAGGTCTCAGCCACACGGGAGTATCGGGATCTTCGAAATCGCGCTTCTCCTCTTTTCCATACGCGTCTTTGTCGAAGCGCCACACTCCAAAAGACCTCTTGGCTGCGTCGGGCCTAGACAGAAGAGTGTTGCAGAAAGAATGGGGTTATGTCGAAGGATGTCTTAGTATAAAAGAGTGATCAATAGACGGACAATATATGTACGCATGCTTTAAATTACTGTAGCTACAGACTGCAGTGCCCTAATTGACCACCATTCTTACTCCTCATCCAGTGCCCTCTTTGTGTAGCGATTGCTGTAGAGATGTTTGAGAAGCTGGTCGCTCTGTTGCTCGCTGGATAAGCCCGACTGGCGCAACCTGAATTGGCAGCATATACTGTATGTACCTTAAATACTCCAATAAACCCCCTCTGTGTATCAGAGTATTCACGGTATACAGCTTGCTGCGAGGTGTAATGCAGTGCCATGCAATACAACGCAGTAACTGCACACAACGCAACGGACAAAGCGCAATCGACGTCTCACCAGAAGCTCGCAGCCAAACTGCACTGAACCAGCAAGATGAGAAGCGTTCTTTCCATTGTGGGGTCAACGGGAAGGGCATAAACTGCAAAATTGGGGTTGTTACTGCGCCCCGAACCACGATAACTCAACTGGGCGTAAGTTTAGGCCGGCGAGTCGTGAAGAAGCACGTACGGTAGCTAATGTGAGCACCGCCTTAGCTGAAGTCTAAGCAAGCAAAACGAGAAAGACCGGCAGGCTCTTCTCTTCAAAGGCATTCACAAACACAAACACGCGCATATTGAAGACTCAAGTACACAGCTTCTGTCTCAGTTGACAAACAGCAACAAGGGAGTGTCAAGTAAGCGCCTTTCTCTAACTGGACACGAAACGGCCGCTCCATACGTACGAAATTCATTCAGCTCCCATAGTCAACAACAAACTTTCAGGCACCTCACTAGCTACATAGCTGACCAACTTTAATTTGGGACGGAAGCCGTCCGCCGTCGTCGTCAGTCGCTTGACAAGCTTTCGCGCTGGCGCACCGGCTAAGCGATAATGGAATTGGCCCTTTGGGAGGGGGGGAACGTCGCTCCGTCTATTAGGAATTCGACGAGGGTCCTTCCGGGCGCTAGCCGCCCATACGACCTTGAATTACTTGAGAAGGAATTCTTTGGCTACATGTTTTGATAACGAAGTCAAACTCAATAAGTTTCCAAAAGCAGCCTTTACAAAACGCATGAGACCAACTTGAGCTGTAATTTTAACTGCCGCATTTTACCCATATTTAAGTTAGTTTGATTCTACAGTGTACATGCGATCGACTGAATGTATCTGTTACAATATATTTTCTTTGTTTTGTTGTGCTTTGTTGTAATGTCGCCCCCTTTAATCAATTATATTTATCCCATTAAATTTTTATACATTGCATCTACTCTGAATATTGAGTAACATTGATTAGTTCAATATTATTTAACCAACTGCATCCAGTGAACGGCGAAGCTAGCTATTGTTGTTCGCGCTCACAGAATCAGTTTTCGGCCGTTGCTATAGACAGTTATTGGGGGTTGCGCGATACATATAAATCGACACTTCCCACGACGTCAGTAAGACGAATCACGAATCACGACGCGTCGGAAATTCGAGCGAAATTCGTAAGTCGATTCCACTTAGCGTGTCAGCTGTCTGTTTATTATCGTTGTGGGCCGATTTCGCAGTTGTCGCCAGTGAAGCCGTCTGCACAGGTCACCATATAGTGATAGACGAAGCTGCAAAAGATTGGAAGTTTTCGTGCGCATCATATGTGCTCGGCGCGTTTCAACCGCAGAAGCGGGAGGATTGAGTGGTATGGGTAGTGGAGGCTAAAAATGGTGGACCACAGAAAAATCGGTACGAACCACAGAAAAATGGGTATTCGCACAGAAAATGGGTACTCGCACAGAAAAATGGGTATTCGCACAGAAAAATGGGTATTCGCACAGAAAATGGGTACTCGCACAACTCGATAGAATCCTGCTAGACGGTGATGGCTAGGCGGAGATTGTAGGGCCTGAGCAGGAGGAAATCGTAGGTGAGGCGGAGATCGTAGGCTAGGCGGAGATCGTAGGCCTGAGCAGGAGGAGATCGTAGGCTAGGCGGAGAATCGAAGGCCTCAGCAGGAGGAGATCGTAGGCTAGGCGGAGGTCGGTTAAGCAGGAGGAGATCGTAGGCCTGAGCAGGAGGAGATCGTAGGCTAGGCGGAAATCGTAGGCCTGAGCAGGAGGAGATTGCAGGCGTAGGCGGAGATCGTAGGCCGAAGCAGGAGGAGATCGTAGGCTAGGCGAAGATGAAGGCCTGAACAGGAGGAGATCGTAGGCCTGAGCAGGAGGAGATCGCAGGCGAGGCGGAGATCGTAGGCCTGAGCAGGAGGAGATCGTAATGCGAGGCGGAATACCGCAAGGCTGAGCAGGAGGAGATCGTAGGCTAAGGAGATTTAGGGCTGAGCAGGAGGAGATCGTAGGCTAGGCGGAGATCGTAGGCCTGAGCAGGAGGAGATCGTAGGCTAGGCGGAATACTCAGGCCTAGCACACGGAACTGAACGAAGTAGATGCACAC